>DWAO01002305.1:0-16313 GCA_018230605.1 Heliconius congener | reverse complement strand
CGCATCAGGTAATGCCGGGCCCTGGCGCCCAACCCACCTTAAAGGCCGGCAACGCACCTGTAACTCCTCTGGTGCACGGGGCCATGGGCGGCGGTAATCCCTTACCATCAGGTGACCCGAACGCTTGTTTGCCTTGTCCTTTTCCATAAAAAAAAAAATTGGGTTTTTTGTCATCAGAACAGACAGGACAAGACAATTTCATTTATGTGTATAGATGCCAAACGCTCAACAACGTTTGTTAAGGCTGCATTTCTTTTTTTCTTACATTTTTGCTGGACTTTTACGGTGGTTTATCAGGTCTTCAGATTCTATATGTGAATGGAAACCGCTCATCACCTGATGGTGATAGTTAGTTGATACTAATTAACTTCTAAACGCATTTAATTATTTCTTATAGTTTAGTCGTGTCACTATATAAAAAATGTATTTCAATTGCATGTAGCTATTTATGAAATATTAAAATACAAACAAATAGTTTCTATTTTTTCTGGCCTGCCTGTCTTTGTTTCTCCAGGCTAACTTCCAGGTCGGCAGCTCCGATCGTTATAGGATTTTAATTAAAAAAATTAAAAGGATTTTGGAATAACATATAGGCTATTTTATCCCGGAATTCCCGGAGAATCGAGTTTAACACGGGAAAACCGCGCACGCATATGTCGTGCGCGAATCTACCGCCTGTCTTCATAAATATAAAATATATAAATATATTTCTATTAATCATATATTCAAATAATATTAAATAAATATTCGCAAAGTTCGAGCGAGTGACGCCGCGCGAGGCTGCTAGTGTCATATAAATAAGTAATTATAAAACGTTCTTATCATAAATATAGCCATGTCTTTTTAACGAAATGTTTCAATTTTTGTATTTAAAACATTGATCTATCAAATACTCATAATAGCAGCATACATAATTCTGAATAATATTTTTTTATTACAATTTTGTATGAAAGAACGTTGAATATATCAAAAGGTCTACCATATATATACCACAGGAAATTATAAGTTTGAATATTTTATAAAATATAAAGAACTAGCAACTGAAATTCTTTGATAATATTTAATATAACATTAAGGCTTAAGTCTTAGCTTTATAAAATATTTTAGATCCAAAACTCTACTATTTATTTAATGGCTATATCGTCGCATTACGTCTCAATTCGCTCAAAACTTAACTATTCCTAGACGTAATCCAAAATCAAAATCTCTTCCTAAAATATACCTATTATTTCTCGCCTAAAATATCCTTCGAGCTGTGAACTGATCAGACTGACATTGCTGGCTTTGACTGACTTTCTCTACAGCACCTGATGGTCCGAAACAGCTCTTAGAGCCTAGATCTAATAAGAAACAAAGTAAGTGAATTATTAGTAAGATAGAGACCATTTTTTATACAGAATTCTTTATTTTCTCTACAATTCAGCTTCACGTTGAATAAAACATGAAGCAAACGGCTAAGTTGCCTTTAAAGTTGACTCTCAATACATTGATTTATTAAAGACACACCTTGTCCAACAAAAAACTTAAACTAATTGATATAGCGACCCGCACGCAACAATTCTAGTTCTTCTAGAATGTCTAGATATAGTATAGAATATGGTAGACAGACTCGCGTATAATATATCATTTATAACTAGGGGAATCTTTGTATATATTTGTGTTACTTAATCTTTATTGAACAGTTGGTTTTTGTAATGACGGCACGATCAAATAACGTTGTTTATTTAAATAAAAAAGAAAAATAAAAAAAAAATTACCGACAAACATATTGGAAAAAATTATTGGCGCAGAGACACAAGCATGCGACTGGAAACGCGACATGTTATGGGTTCGATTTCCAGTCGAGGAAATGAATTATTTAATATTTTCTATTTCTCGCTCTGGTGACGAGGCAAAGCGCGGCGGTACGTTCCGCCACGGAACACGCAATACCTTCGAAATTCGGGTAAAGGGGAGAACAAAAATATCTTAATGGGAACGGAGTGTCTCAACATTAGGTTTCCAGGTTCCCTCTGACTACCCTGTTATGTGCGGGATACAGCAAGAAACTAATATAATCATAATAATAAGATTCTTAAAGTAATATGCACCTACAAAAAATGATATAGTAAATAAATTATGTTATTATTTATTGACTTTTTAAAAACTACTAAAACAATTCTCCAAAAGTAAATCAGTTTCTTATTAATTGTATCGCAATTAAACATAAAAAACGATGTACGCGTCGAATAAAGATTCTACTTCGGTTTTTTGTCGGTTAAAATATTCAAATGTTAATTAGCATCGACAGACTTATTAAAATAAATTAATTCATACATACATGAGGCCTGTCGTCGCGCAGGGACACGAAGTGTGCCTGTAAAATCGACTGGTTGTGGATTCGATCCCCACTTGAGGAAATGAAATATTTATTGACATTTATATTTTCATTTCTTTGCTCTGGTGTTGAGGCAAAGCGCGGCGTTGAGTTCCGCCACGTAATGCCTCTAGAACTCGGCGGAAAATGGGGAACGGAGTGTCTTAACACTCTGTTTCCACTACCTACCCTGCTGTGTGTGGGATACAGCGTGAAGCTGATTTTGATTTTAATTTATATTTCCATTTCTTTGCTCTGGTGTTGTAGCCAAGAGCGGCATTGAGTTCCACCAGTCCACACGCAATGCTTCCAGAATTCGGCGGAAAGCGGAGATTGGAGTGTCTTAACACTAAGTTCTCCGTGAATCTAAATTATATGCATATGTACATAAAAACAATACAATTTTTCTAATGCACCCCTGATCCCCATACCAGTACCAATAATATAGCCTACTATAATTTATATCTTTATAATGGAGGTAAGGGCATCTACGATCCCAAATATAACTAATTGCGGCGTTAAGTTCCACTCAACATACAATGTCTTGAAATTGAACAATGGATTGTTTCATAACTAAATTTTATTTTCCTACCCTACTACAGTCACGACAAAACGTGATGCCAAAAATATAATACTAAAACAAACACCATTTAATAGAACTACGAATAATTTGAGAGTATCACCCGCCACCCCTGGGAGCAACCGCGTCAATAAACCAAGCACGTATCAATTTCATTACCCGTCTTCATTAGAAACCAGGACGATATATAATGTTCATTTCTACGTCGGGAGGTATTAGGTTAATACTAGCAATATACAACTTTTATTATTGCTATAAGGGACAATATCTGTCTGTAAACGCGACGGTCGCCGGTTCGATTGCACTCTGTGTAATGTTTATTTGAAGATATGTATATTTTTTAAAAGCAGCTTCACGTTTCTTCTAGCAAATTTGAATTGGTTGTGTAAAGACTGTCTGTTCTCTAATTTTCGATACATTGCGTGTTGAGTAGCAGAATGCAAGTCCGCGCTTTATCTTTATTGTTTATCAAGGAAATGATAATAGATCATTCTCCCGAATGAGAAACCAACCCACAACCTTTACATTTACAGTCACGTACTATGCCATTGCGCCATGAGAGCCTCTAATTATTTTTTTCGTATTGTATAATATAATAAAAAAAGCATAAAGAAATATCAAAATAATCATAATATATGGAATAAATACGACCGTGAAAAATTATTCTTTCATAGCACGTACGATTTTCATTAGCTGGTTTCATTGTGAGAAGCATAACGGAAGTCTTAATAGAAATGTACATTTTTATTTCGTCTCGGCTTACAAATGTAAGGGGTCCATGAGATACCTATAAGTTACATTTTTCTTAGCTTCATGCTGTATCCCGCACATAGCGGGGAAGGAAGGAGGAACATGGGAACCTAGTCTTAAGATATTCCGTTGTTGAGATACGTCGTGTTGGGTGGCTGGACTCCCGCTGCACTTTGCCTAAAATATGATATACTTCATAAAAATATTATATATTTTTCCTTAAGTGAACTGTCGAACCCACAACCTGTCACGCGTACATTCATATTCTTCATCATTGTACAAGTTATGGTAATCAATGGCTTTTATTATATTATTATACATTTAAGGAAACGATTACTATTTAAATTATTACCATGCTCATGCACGTTTCGTTTCGCCATTTAGCACACAATATCTTGAAAATTGAGTGGAAAGTGAGGAACGGCGTATAGCTTTCCTCTCAAACACATACTTACTAGATTTCCTAACTACCCTTTATAAGCGGGTAAAACGTGGTTGTTTTTTTTTTAATAAAAATCATCAAAAAATCCAAGCAATATTAAAACCTTCTTCTATATTTTGTAATAAGGCAATTTGCTTGAACACAATGGTCTCGAATAAATTGCGCAGGCTACTTGATGATTGGGCAACATTATAAGTATTAGTATTCAACGAGCATGTCTGCGTTTTGATGTAATTTTATAAATATGGTCAAAATAATATGGTAAAATTCTTAAAGTTGTTGTTTAGTTTTTTATATATTTACTTAGATAGCTTCACGCTTTTTCCCGCTAGTAGGATAGACAGGATAGGCAGACCTATGACAGTGTTTTCAGGTCGATCATAGTACCTTCAAAAAACACATCCTCTTCCTTAAGGAATAGCAACTGTAGCCCTTCTCGTGTTATACGAGTTCGAGGGCGTTTGCCTTATCGATTCCATAAAGTAAAAAACGAACTGTTAACGCACAGCCCATTTGGGGCATTGCGAGTTGATTAACGAAACTCAACGCCGCGTTTTGAATTGTAATAAAGATATAAAACGTACTTAAATCTATTCCCATGGAACCAAACCAAACAATTTTATTTGGGCAATAGTGTCGTTTATGCGTAGTCCGTAAGCTAGTTAGTAACGGCCGATATTTTCTAAAGTACAATGAGCCATCTCTTTTATCGATCATAGTTTTATACTAAATATATGTCTCTTTAGCTTCACGCTATACAAAGCAGGGTTGACAGAGGGTACCTGGAAACCTATTGACTCTCCATTCCTATTAAGAAATCTCGTTCTCCATTTTACATCACATTCTCTAGACATTGCGTGTTGAGTGGCGGAATTAGTCTTATGGGAATTGAACCCACAAAACAGTTTACAATTTTGTGCCACTGCACCACGACTGGCTTCATATGTCTTAAATAATATTTATACTAAAATAATATGTATATAATAAACTGTTTCAGGTCCATCTCTACTTCTCAGCGCTGCCTGAGGACAAAGTGCCGTATGTGAACAGCGTTGGAGAGAGGTATCGGTTAAAACAGCTACTACAGCAACTGCCACCTCAAGATAATGAGGTAAGATTCAATATAAATGATTACTACAATAACTTGTTGAAAATACGAAGGAAATAAAGAAATAATTGTAGTAACTTGGATTAAATATAACATTTTTAGTTTCTTTTTTTAGCCGCACATTGTATTCCGCACGTAGAAGTATAGTTAGAGGGAATCCTAGTCTTAAGGCACTTCGTACCCCATTCAGACACTTCTGTTACATACTTCCTGCCGAATTTTTGAGGCATTGAGATCTCACCGTTGCACTTTGCCTGGTGCCTGGTACCAGAGCAATGAAAGATTTCATTCCCCTTACTGAGTATCGACAGCATCAACATTTTAAGTTAATTATGTTTGTTTATAGAGCGCGGTGTTAACTTTCGCCATCCAATATGTATCGTAAATTGTTTGGAGTATGAGCAACGGAATATTTTAACACTATTTTCTCGCTGCCTACATGAATGAAATTGTTAAATTTAAATTTAAAGTTTTTTTATTCTTTTATGTAGTGTCTTAGTGGATTAATGTCGTTACGTTTTAATCTAAGGGTATAAGAAATCTCAGTTAAGACATTCCGTTTCCCACGCACCGCTCAATTTTCGAGACATTATATGTTGAGTGACGAAATTCAAAATGTGAAAAGCGGACAAAAAATTAAAAACCATTTTTACATTCCAGGTTCGCTACTGTCATGCACTTTCCGACGAGGAACGTAAGGAGCTACGGCTGTTCAGCGCGCAGCGGAAGAGGGAGGCGTTGGGCAGAGGGCAGGCGAGGCAGCTGCACGCGCCCGCTCCTTGTGATAGGGTAAGTCGAAATATTTAATGAAAATTTATAAATTGTATTTATTTTTATCATCTATTACCGTGAGCTTTTCCTTTTACTCTTGGATTGAAATGATTGCGGTATATGATACCTGATCCGTACAACGTCATTTCATGGGAAGGTACGATGGGTTACAATGGGTTGGTGGATCGAAGCGAGTAAATAACCTATAGCCTTCCTCAATTTTGTTTATGATTTTAACAAAAAACATATATTAAATAGTCGTGACTTTAGAGATTAACGCGTTCAACCAAACAATCTCTTTAGCTTTGTTATTTTAAATACATATGATATACATGTTTTGTAGTGTAATAAATAGCTCAGATAAGATGGTGTAGGTATGTAAGTAGGTTAAGTGTGAGTCCAACTCGCCTACCGAGGGTTCTGCAGTCATTCAGGATTTTAGCACAACAAGAGCTACAATTATAATAAACGGATATAGCGAAATCTCATTTGATTTCTTATATATACATATAAATAAAAGCATACTATATAGTATATATACATATTACCGCGAAGCAATCGAGCTTTTATAAAAAGCTAACGACTGAGTTCCGTAAGAACAGGCTTGCAGTTCCTCTAATCGTCTATTAACAACATTTAAATGTTTTACGACTTGACGCTAACTGTCGCTGTTCGCCTTTTTTTCCTGTATCCATTTCCCACACTATATAGACCTCCAGAGCGCAGTGTACTGTCCGACGTTAAAGGCGATAGGTGTATGTTCAATTCTTACTCCAGAGAATGAAAAAAAAGATAAAAGATTTACGTCACTCAACATTCATTATGGAATGAAGTGTCTTAACACTAGGTTCCCTCTACCTACTGTTCTATATTCGAGCATCCACCAACCTATTTTAAATATTACATAAAAGAAGGACCAGTATTCTTCCTCAAAATCTAAAAGATCAATAGGAAAAATACGTAACAAATGAAAAAAGCTCCTCTACAACACCCTTCTCTTAAGTAGAAATATGAATAATAGTACAAGTGATGTATAAAAATTGCTTCATTCCGGTCGGTCCCGTCATTCGTTAGATGCAGATGTTAACACTGCTGTTTATCTTTATGTAAATAAAATTAAATTTTGTGTAAAGCCCGCTCGTTTCGCATAATTTTTTTGTGCGAAAACCGTTTTTTAATATTATTCCATGGATATGGAACCTTAAATTGTTTTAAAATTATTTTGTGACAGTAAATATGATTTATAATTTAAAGAAAATATTTTAAGTATAAGAAAATGTATTTACCCTGCTGTGTGCGGGATACAGCGTGAAGCTGAAAATTTATTTTTTATGCGCGTCATTCGCATTAGCGCGTTCGAAGTTGGAGAATAAAGTGCCTTAAGTCTGGGGTATCTCTTCCTTCTTTCTAATTACTCGAGACAAACAGCCATATGAAAGAACACACAGACCGGGGTACAAGCACAGCGCCTGAATGCTTAAAAACGCGCCAGTTATCAGTTCGATTCCCAGTCAGCTAAAGAATGATTTTCAGCTCTCCGACTTGTTAACAACACTCCAAAATTAAGAGTGCAAAAGAAAACGTAGTGTATTAACACTAGATTCCCTCAGCCTTCTATATACTACGGAATATATATGAAGATAAAAAATATTTAAAAAAACACTGTATTTACCATGAACCATAACCGTAAGTGACTATGAATGGCCGAAGCTTTTTAATTTCCACTAGAAATAAATCATGGAACCCTCCACGCGGTGTTACTGACAACTTGTTATATTGTTTAGAGCGTTTGAATTACTGCTTTATTGGTATAGGAAACGTTACGTAGATATGTCTTTGTTATTTTATTATTTGACGTTATTGTGGTTTAAAAGAGATTGGATGTACGGGATGGTTGCAGGTTCGTTCCAATATTCACTAACTTAACGTTTACTCCTCAGAGTAAACCTTTTTTTCTCAAAAAACCGATAAAATTCGAAATGATGTGAAAATATGCGAAATAAGTAAAAAAAATCATAAATTCCAAATTATATTTTAAAGAACCTTTTATAACATTACCAGTCTTCCGAGCCGGTGGTGGTAGCTTGCTGTAGGACCGACGCTACTGACATTTTTATTAACGTGACGATTCGAAATTCCAAATTGTAATAGCCTAATTTAATACAGAATATTCAGATTTTTATTTTAATTTAGTTTATCTTTTAATATAATACAACATATGTTAACATCATTATTTTTTTACTTTGATATTGTACAAATTTAAATAAAGTATATACATTTTATATATATATATATTATTATGGATGAAAATTCATAAAAAATTAAGTGTAGGATCTCCTTTTAATTTGTAAAGATACAAATGACTTGGTCCAACTCGCCCCTTCAGAGGTACCTACAGAGAACGGTAATGAAACTTTCGGAAAGTAACAATTAGTGAACGCAGTCAGCACAAAGTTACGACAGTATTGCTGTAAGATTGTTTTAACTAAAATACCTACGAAAACACGATTAATTTTATACTTTCTAGAAATCTGTTTTTATTTTGATTATATATTGTATCTTATTCACCAGGCATTCCTTTGCCACGGTTGTGAGTTCCCAACTAGGGTGAAGGAATTGTTATTCGTTAAGGTCTGTTTAAACATGCAATGCCTCGAAAAAAAAATGCGGCGGAAAGTAGAGACGATGACGGAGTGTCTTAGCACTAAAAATAAAAATACATTGTGTACTCCTCGATATTAATACAAAGAAAATAATTATAGGTTAGAACGATAATTTCACGAATATTTCTCAAGAATTCATAGAAATCACATAAAGAACGAATCACAGATCTACTCTCAAAGTTAGATCTACTCTATTAAGAAAAAAATAGAAACTGACTAATACATTCAATTAGTCGACACTTGTGGCGCAGTTCACAACAATCCCCAATGTGGTAGACAAATAACGACGTTAAGTTCCGCCACTCAAAACTAAATCTCTCGTAAATCGGTGGAAAGTGAGAAATGGACATAAAAAACTCTAAGGTCTACTGCTATGCGGGAAAAAGCGTGAAGTAACAAAACAGTCGTCAGCCAGTCGTGGCGCAGGGGCACAAAATGTGACTGTAAAATCGACTAGATTTATTTACATTTATATTTATATTGTCATCTGCGTTGAGTACCGCCACTCAACACGCAATGTCTCCAGAACTCTGCGGAAAGTGGGGAACGGAGTGTCTTAGCACTAGGTTCCCTCTGCCTACCCTGATGTGTGCGACAATTTAGTCTTATGTCTGTCACAGAGTAGCAAGGGCCCGCCTCATTTCCCGCGTCGATACTAACGATTCATTCTCCCTAATTGTCGAAGTTTTCCTTCAAAACGCTGATCTGTTTAAATTTTTTAATGACTGTATTTTTATAAGAACCCCCTCGTGCTTAATTTTGTTTTTGTACTTAGCGAGAGATTTTTAAATGTTATTGTCAGTTTTAATCAAGCTTTTTTTAATCTTTTAAAATGAAGTATAATAATGTTGTATTTTATTTAAAAAAAAAACATTTACAACTTTTTTAAACAATTTATGAACAAATAATAAACATAATTATTTTTATTTTAATTTTAACTTCAATTTTAATTTTCAATAAGAAAATAACATAGTTGTGGCTTGTTGCAAAACTGTCTTTCATAGTGCAGTACTTGATTATTGAGTTCAAATACCGCAAAGTATAATGTTTGTTTTGCTTTTAACTTCTGTCTGTTTTCAATGCAAAATCAAAAATAGAACAGCCTCCACTTCACGCTTGTTGAGTAGTGGAACTCAACGCTGCGAGAAATTACATAAAAGAAATAGAGTAATAAGGACCAGCTTTTAATTAGGAAACCACTAAAACCTCCCCTTCACTCAAATGGAGGCAATTCCGCGAAAGATTCCAAACCGACAATTTTCTAGTCCAATGCTTGTTATGATCGTCATTATAATTACAGTGTAATGTTGTGGAACAACCCTAGCAGTTTCTCTCAAATATTACTTTCTTTGCCTATTGCTAAATGGTTAGCTGATTCCTAAAATAGAGGTAGTGACTTCGATTATCATATTGTTTTGATTATGTTTTTTGATATTGCGCATCAGGTGGCGAAAAACAACGCCGCGTCTTGTTTTCTAAAATAATGTATTCTCTCGATTAAGAATCGAAACCACAGGGGCAAGGGCGGGTTGTAGGTTCAATCCCCACACAAGGAAATATTTATTTTAACTTATATTACGCTATCTACGCTCTGGTGTTGCGGTAAAGAGTGGCGTTGAGTTCCGCCACTTAACACGCAATGCCTCCAGAATTCAGCGGAAAATGTGGAACGGAGTATCTTAATACTAGGTTCCCTCTGCTTACCCAACTGTGTGCGGGATAGAGCGTAAAACTGAGAAGAGAATACAAATTATTTAATGTAATCATGTCAGAAAAGACTTTACCAGTAATTCTATGACCACTATAAAAATACTTAAAATATTGAAACTTTTACGTAAAAAACGCGGTTTTCAAATAAAAAATACTACATTAGTAAAAAGGCTCTATATTTCATAATTTGATAATAGAACAATCATAGTTGAAGTGCTCTCATTTCTTGTCAACTTTAATCACCAAACTTACTTTATCCAGGCTTTTTAGATTTTGACTTAACTTAAAAGTATCGTTATATTATATACAAAAATAGTATATAATATATTACATACTACTTTTTGTTTGCGGTTTCGCTTCCGTTGTTGATTGAATATAAATAAGAGTTGTGTGTGATACCATATTTAGTATTTGCATTTCTCCACTCCGGTGTTAAGGCGAAGAACGGCGTTAAGTTCCGCCACTTAACACGCAATGCCTCCCGAATTCGGCAGAATTCAAAACAAATTAATATTAATAATTATCATGTAACCCATTATAACCTTCCTCATTAAACGAACTAAAAAGATATATACAAAGATACAATTGGAAATTGATTTCTGAGATAAATTCGTTCAACCAAACAAGCTCTGCAGTTTTATAATATTAAGTAAAGCATAGATAAAAAATATATTTTTATATTGGATAGAGTTTGTAAGCCATGACCAGAGACAATGAAATATAAAATATAGCATGTCCACGCGAAGCCGCGCGCACAATACTAAGTTAAAATATAATAAATTCTACTTCTTTATATAAATATATAGAAATGTCTGGAAAGTAAAAGACAAGGCTCATCAATTCAAAGAGAAACTCGCGTAAAGTACAGGTGCGTACTCCTGTACTGTGTTTGTTTAGGGCGCCATTAATGTATTAAAACAACCCCTATATTGCTATATTCTATAAGGGTTGCTATTAGATTATTTGAAATTTTGTATTTATTTTGTATTCAAGTCGTTGTTGTATTATAACGCTATTGTACAAGTGAAGAGTCTAAACGATGGTTTTGAAGTCAACAGGTTTTTTAATTTGTAAAAAAATTTTAGTACTTATCATTTACATGTAGGTATAGCCATGATCAATTCTATTAAGATTGAGTTACTAAGGGTGTGCCGTGGTACAGTGGAACAGCATCTGATTATAAAGTTGCGACGGTTGTGTATTCAAGTCCCATTCTAGCGAATGAAGTATTTTTTAAATAAATGTGCGGCGTTGCGTTCCATTACACACGCAATATTTTGAAAACTAAACAGGATATGGAGAACGGAGTATCTTATTATTATACTAGGTTCCCTCTGACCGCCTTCCTACTATAAAAATATATAGGTATTTATTGCTTGAACGATACTGAAATTGCTATAGATGCATTTCAGGCTTATGTTTATTTACAAGAGCATACTGTATTCTAAAGGCATCGTGGCTCCGTTAACGGTGTCTCGTGTGGCCGTTATTCTCCATCGAGACCACACGTGCTCGCTTACATCAAACACATATTTTCTAAACGCTGCTGAAATTTACGTTTCCCTTTAATGTGATGTAAGATATATGATATATGACCATAATTATAGAGAGATCGATTCAATATTTACATATATATCATACATAAAATACATGAGGCTGGTCGTGGCCCAGAGCCACAAAGTGTGACTGTAAAATCAACGAGTTGTGAGTTCGCGCGGGTTACAGCGTGAAGCTGAAAGAAGAAGAAAAAAAATACATTACAAAATATTATACTTCTTATTAACCATTCATACTACTGTGTATACTCTCGCGGATTCGCCAGCTCTAACTACTATTCAGTTTTTAATAGAATAGAAAATATAAGCTTAAATAGACATAAGTAAGATTTATGCTGATTAAAATCGCTTCGGAAATTAACACAAATAAAAAAAATATTCTCTTTTTCAAAACGTATAGATATAGACTAAAGCGTAACGAGATTTGTACCTGTCTCTCGGAACGTCCGTCCAACCGCTCAGACCACTAAGCCATGCGTCTCAAATATTAAGTTAGGGGTGAGAGTGCTTGTAAACTTCTTAAGAGGCGCGGGTTCAAGTCAAAATTTTTTATAAGTTTTCTAAAACAGGATTTTTCTTTCCTAAATTGGGGCACTTTGAAAACGTAAATATATAAATAAATATATATATATATCCATTTATATATCCCGACCAGTATCACTTTGGACCCACAATCACACTAAATATACAACATAGCCATCAATTATAAAAGAAGTAGAACAACTTTTGAAGGTATTTCCGTAAATACTGTTCGGCAAAGAGATATTACGGAACTTGTGTCGCCATCTGTCGTCGCGTGATTTATCTAACGCAATGAACGCGTCGACGCCAGATGTTAACTTGTAGGAGATTTATAGCTTAGGAAATGTGAAATAAGGGATGAATTTGGAAAATATGTGTTTATATACTGCTGTTGTACAATAGAAAACTGGAAAATATCTAGTTAAAGACACTATACAGTTTTTTTCTGACTATCTACGCTCGGAGGGATGATTATATTTAAAATATTAATAAAGCGTGGAGTTGAGTTACACCATTTAACATGCAATGTCTCGAAAATTAGACGAGAAGTGGGAAGTTCGAAATACTATGTTTTACACTGTATTAAATTTGGCTCTTTTTTTAAAAAGTATATGTTATGTAGAAAATTTAAAAGTTATTTACATAAAACTGTATTCATAAAATATTTTTTTGTTTGCCCGAATTACTCATATTTTTCTATTTTATGTAAATAATACTTAGTTTATATAAGTCGAAAAATTAAACGGTTATAAATTTGAAATTAAATAAAAAATACATATAGTTTTAACATTTTTAAAGTGTTATTCTACACTTTTATAAATAAGTTAAATAGATACTTTTCCACGCTTCATCTTGATAGCATATTTACGACCGAATATAACTTGTTTCCTCTATTCCTAAAGTTTCTATTATTAACTTAATATATAGTTTTAATTGTAATAACGTTTTCACTTCACAAAACCTTGTTGACTGACATCTATTATCAAAATACACGAATAAGATTACAAGTATCAAATATTTAAACTGAGCTCTTGTCAGTAGATGGCGCTGCTACATCCTAAAAGTATCATAATTCAACAATAGGTGTCGCTACATGACCAACATACTTAGCAGATGCTATGTATCGATGGATCGCTAGATGACTCTTTTACAAGGCTTTTTACCTTGTGTCAATAGATGGCGTTGGCTTGTTAAGTCCTCATTCCACCAACAGATGTCGCCTGGCAACACAAACGAAAGCAAACTAAAGAAAGTTGTGTGATTATTCAACGTAAACATTATACATACATACACAATAAAATCTCGAAAACCTCTAAGCTCCAGCTAAGGTGTGAAAATAATTTTTGTTCTTTGATTTTTTTTAATACGTTCCGCCGTGAGAACGGAACAGGTAGCGAGTTCATAGAAATAAATGTGTGTCGTAAAATGTATTGTAGGCAGTGCAGTGGTCGCATCACGTGGCCTACGTGTCGCTTTTTTACTACGCACAGTAATCTCTTTTGTCTTCCAATTGTATTATTTAAAAAAATAAAAAGCAACAATTACCAAAGAATATTAATTCTTAAAGCTTATTCGGATACTATTTATTATTAAATTATGATTATCAGAAACTCTTTCAATTCCACTTTAAATCGGAGTACGGAGTGTCTTAAAACTACATTACCACTACTTACCCTGTCATATATACACGACAAATAATTGAACCAAAAACGCAAAAACCCATTCCAAATTCTAATAAACATACTAAAAATATCTACATTCCACACTAAACCACACTAACACAACACTAACACTTAAAAAAAAATAAAAAAAACACTAACATTCCACTATTTTACACACTAAAGGCTCTATCAGACAGCACAAAACCGACGCATTCATCAATGAAAGTCGACCATTTCATGAATGGCCGCTATATTTAGTTCTAAGAACGCATAAACACCAAAGAACCATTCATTCACACACAAATGAGTAAATCATTGTGTTATAAATAACTTTGAAAATGAATCCTAATATATAATTATAAATACCTACGATAGTACTTGTGCTTACTATAAGCTAAGAGATCACATTGGTACACCTTCACTGACTGTAAGCGCAATGGTTGTGGGCTCGATTCCCGCTTGGGGAAATTTTAATAAAACAAAACGCAGCGTTGAGTCCTGCCGCTCAATACGCACTGTCAAGAAAATTGAACGGGAAATGAGAAATAGAATATTTTTAGATTAGAATCTTGATATGCAGGAAAAAGAGCCTGCTTTACTTAAATGCATAGTGTAGTTGTTGAATCAAACATATTTCGCATATGCGAAAATACACAAATAGAACTTAGTGTTACACCACTCCATACTCCACTTTCCGCCACCACCACTATGTTTGAATTGTTTTCATTTCATCATTACAATGCCAAAATTACATTGTAATGATGAAATGAAATTCTTATTATATACCTTTTGTCTCTTAAAGAATATATAAGAAATGAACAAGAACTAATGTTTTTGAAAGTCGGTTGCAACCAAACGATGGCCGATAACTTTTTCCGATGCTTCAACAAAAAGTTTACTTATTGTAAGGGCTCGAATAAGCTTAGTTTTTTAACAAAAAATGTATTACCGTGTCATTTTTTCGATATTCAAATTAAGACACCTGCTGCGTGATGAGATACATACATACCACACACATGAATATAGGTACTTTTTTTTCTGCTTCACGCTGTATCCCGCACACAGTAGGGTAGACAGAGGGAATCTAGTGTAAGAACATCCCGTTCCTCATCGCTATTTCAGAGGCATTGCGTATTGAGTGGCGAAACTCAACGCCGCACTTTGTCTAGACACCAGAGCGAAGAAATGAGAATATTAAATATTTCATTTCCTCGAATGGGGTCGAACCCTCAAAAAGTTGCTTGAACAAAGCAATCAATTAATCTAACTTAATAAAAAAAAAAATTATTAAGTGGCGGAACCTAACACCGCATTTTACAAATTAATATAGGTGCTTTAACTATAATTTTAATTAATTATGTTATTCTTACGCAATTCCTTTACGCTTTTTAAATATTATCCAAACTGTATTTAAAATTATAAATTTAGAAAACCTACATCAGACACGATATGCAATAATTAATAATTCCAATCAATAAAACCATTGTCAATAGAAACAACATTCCATATAATTGTACTGTGGTAGGCAGAGTGAACTAAAAGTTACGACACTTTATTTTCTTTAATTCTTTAAGCAATTTATCATCAAAAATCTGTTTTACATCCTGTATTAAATTATATATAATTTGTTATATTTAAAATCACTACACTTAAATCGTTTCAAGGTTTAACTGGTTGATAATAAGAACATTCAAATCCTGGTACACAGATATCAACATTGCAGTACATTTGAGAAAATACAAATAAAACAATAAATGATATTGATATTCAATGGGAAAGCTAGTATTGCGCAAGAAGCACATTTCTTGTAAATTATTTTTTAAAAGAGAGTTGAGTTTTTCGCTAGAACTGCTGTCCGAGCTGGTGGTAGCTTCATGTAGAACTGACCCTGATATTATTTTTGTGTAACTTAATATTTCAAAAGTGCTTGTAATTGCTTGTCTTAATGAATATTTTGTTTTTGATTAATAATCGATACAAACAGGTATTTTGATTAATTGAAGTATTTTTTTTTTTTTAAAGGTGTTTTTATAAGTTTCACGCTTTATCCCGCATATAGGCACAGTGAACATAGTGCTAAGACACTCCGTTTTTCTATTTCTGTCCGATATTGTGGGGGAATTTAACGGCGAAAGCAGAGATTTGTGCCGTGTGATCCCGGCCTAGAATAGGATCATCCTGGTACTGGTGGTGT
>DWAO01002304.1:0-16315 GCA_018230605.1 Heliconius congener | reverse complement strand
ACACTACGTATCCTCTGCCTACTCTGCTGTGTGCGGGATACAGCGTGAAGCTGATTTATTTTTTTTTTTAAAATGATAATAATTCATTCTCCGCAGTGTGAATGGAATCCACAATCGAATTTAGACAGTGAGACGCTGCGCCACGACGACCTCAACTATCAATGTACACACTATATTTATAATTTTTTTCCAAATAACAAAATATCAAAACTTTCCTTGATCTGAAAGTGAGTGCTTACAAGAGTATTTGAGAATAGTTCAGAAATTTCAGCCCTTGATGCTTAAGCGACATAGTTTGACATGAATCTTATTTGGAAATATATTCAAGTTGGTGAAGTTTCATCAACGCTTAGTAAGTTAATTAATATATATATATACACACACACACACACACATATATATATATATATATATATATATATATATAAAATTAAATAATTTGTACTGTAAATAATGTTTTTATGGTTTTTTTTTTCGAATGGACTTATTGCTGATGACCTGGACTGGTCTTGACAGCGTCACCGGGTTGGGAGGGAAGATTTTTGGAGGAGGAGGAGAAAAATAAATTAGGAGCTTTGATGGACACTCGTGAAGTGTTGGCGATAGCGGGGGAATGCCCCGCGTGCGCTATTCATGGGAATTATTATGGTTTTGCGGTTCATTTTATTGGTCGAGCTTAGTACTTTGAAATTTAAAGTTTAAAAATTATATATCTAGTTATTGAGGCTTTCGTGGCGCATTCGGGTAAATGTTTATATTAAGTATTATTATTAAATTTTTGTTTTTTAGTTTCACGCTGTATCCTGCACATCCCCGTTGGGCAGATAGAGGGAACCTGGAAACCTAAATAAAAGAAAAAAGAACAATAAAAGTGTTAAGATACCTCGTTCACATTAAGACACTTTCGTTTCCCACTTTCCGCCGAATTTTGGAGGCAGTGCGTGTTGAGTGACGGAATTTAACTCAAGCGGAGGAAATGAAAATATTAAATATATCATATCTTCGAGTGGGAATCGAACCCACAACCTTTCGCGTTTACAAGCTCACGCTTGCCATGGTATTCTATCATAAGGCACCTTCTCGAAATTCCCTAGCGAGCTGGTCAAACAGGTCTATATCCTACACAATACGCGAATTAACTTTAACTTTAGCTATAGTACAATATGAATCAAATGAAATGGTAGACACAAAACAGCGGTTTCCATTCGTTACGCAAACAATTGAATTTTGTAGGATTTGATCTGTATATTGTCTCTTTGAAACAACGTAATTTGTTTGAACTTTAAATTTTCTTCATTGTTCACTAGCAATCACGTGAGTTTTGTGTAGATTTTATATATATAATATTGTGGATGATTATAAGTTACAAATGTTTAGGGTTCCTTACCTGTTAAGGAAAAAAAGGAACCCTTATAAGATAACTTTACTGTCCGTCCGTCCATCTGTCTGCCTATCTATCTGTCTGGCAAGAGTCTTTATCTCAGAAATGTTTGGAGATATCGAGTTGAAATTCAAACCATTACCATACTCAGATTTACGTTCCTATGATATCCTGAAAAATAATATTTTTATATTTAATTCAAAAAAAGATATCTACAAAAGGAATCAAAATAGGGTACCTCCGATTGACCTAGAATTATGCATATTCGGCAGCTAGCATCTACACTTAGTACTAGTTCAGGAAAAAATTAAAACCATCCTATGTGTGTGGAATAACACTTTAAAAATTGTAAAAAATACTAATAATATTCTAAATAACTTCTAAGTAAAAATTCAATCTCAGAATCGAAAGGTCATCAACAGAATTAAGTGTTTCCGTTAAATGAATATTGAATGCATGGTTTATGCATTCAATATTCTATTCTATTAGCTTAAAAGGCTTTCACTGGAACCATTTTCATAATAAACACGTAACGCAGATTAACAGTTTAGATGTCAATTTGTATAATGGGCCATAAACTAAAGCTGGGAACCCGCAAGCTTATGTTTGAATAAGTTAAAATATTGTATTCAGTTTCACGCTTTATCCCGCAACCGTAGGTAGGCAAGGTGAAGAGACGCTAGTGTTAGGACACTCTATTCTCGGTTTTTTTGTACGATTCGGGGACTATTACTACTGGTGGTAACTGAATTCAACACCGCGCTTGTCTTGTCAAACGTGGAATTAAATTAACCATCGCATTTATATTCAAAAACTATATATTCCATGAGGCTTCCAGAATTCGGCAGAAAGTGGGGAATGGAATGTCTTAACACTAGGTTCCCTCTGCCTACCCTGCTGCGTGCGTGATACAGCGTGAAACTGATTTTGATTTGAACTATTTATTGTTTTTTATACTTAAGATACTGCTTTTTCTTTTCAAAACACTTCCGTTTCCCAATTTCCGCAGAATTTTTAAGGTATTGCGTGTTGGGTGGCGGAACTCAACGTCACTCTTTTGCCTCTTTAACAATTATAATATTCCCGCGATTGGGAGTCGAACCTACGCTTGTACTCCTGCGCCACAAAGACCCATGCTATAAATATAATAGATAGATCAGTAATAATAGAAAAGTCACATTATATTACTCTTAAAGAATAAGCCAATTTAATTCCACATATTATACTAAGAAAGCAAACACATATTATTAACTGACTTTAAAAATTAGGAGAATGTCAATTCGACTGTATGTTTTTTGGTATGTATTTTAAATTTGAATCTGCTTTATCGTATACATTCAAGTTGCAGTTACCACTTAGCAAATATAGTCATAGTAGTATCTGTTAAAAATGAAGTTAAAAATTACTGAAACTATAGTTATTTAGCAAACCACGTAGTAATCGTGCCAAATTGTAGATTTATCGTCCCCAACGACCGCTCTATTGGCGCACGTACTCTGTAAATTATTCGCTTAACACCTGATCATTGAGGTATTACCAAACATAATAAATGGGCGAACATGTGGTCATTTGCTTAAAATACCTTTAATATAGTAAGATATTAAATATAATCAAGCGCGGCGTTGAGCTCCGCCACTCAATACTCAATGCCTCAACAATTCAGCCGAAGTGGGGAATGGCAGTGTATTAATAGATAACGGAGTGTAATAGCGCTAGGTTCCTAGTGTACCTCTGCCTCCCCTGCTATGCGCGTGATACAGCGTAAAGCAAAAAAATATGATCATTCCTCCGTATGGTGATCAAACCCACTACCATCACATTTGCAGTCCAGCTTTCTCATTACGGGACAGTCTTAATGTCATGACAACTATTATTTTACTATAAATGTGCATATAACAACCAGTAGAATAGAAGAGAATACACACAAGTAAAGCTATTAGGCCAGTAATCCATGCGATAAATTCCGCTAGAGAATTAAGGAAGTGCAACCTGAATTTGATATGCGTGACCTTGACCTTTTTCGGAATCCTCTTATTTTATAGCGAGGGGTTGTGATGATAATTTATTGTATGATATAGCAATCCCTAACAGTGTTTAATATCCTAGTTTGAAATAATCTAAGAAATAATAAGTAAAATATTGACGTTGGTAACGAAAAATATCCTTCCAGAACACAGTATTGATGATATTGGAGGAAGGTCACATAGGTGAGGATCCCCGGAAGGCATGTATGAAGAGGCTGATAGGTAATAATAGATGAGGAGAAGGAGGTATGTTGAGACCGTAGCGTTTGGCCCTCCGTTTCTTTTGTCTTCTTTTTCTCTCCGTTCTTACTCCGCCAGGCATAAAGCGTGCAGCTAAAAAGATCCGCAGTGGATAAATATATAAAAAAAATGAATGAAAAATCATTTCAATTTTTCATATTCCTCAGCCTTAAATTTGAACCCGCGATCAGTATATCACAGTCGAGCTATACACATATTAAAGATATACATTATTGATAAAATAGTTAGATATACAAACAAAGTGACATTCCAATGTTCCAATTATACTAATTGAAATATGCAAACTGCATAGTATTGATAAAATTGAGGTCGCGCGGTTTTAACAAAAACCAACTTTTCTTTTATATGTTAACTATCCTATATGAGATATATAAAATATTAAAATTGTTTAGGAAGTTCGGCGGATAGTGGAGAATGATGATGAAGATGTTTGTTTGTTTGTTGTGGATTTAAATAAAATTTTGTAATATTATAACTTAATAGATTAAAATGATATAGTATATGTAAAGATAAAGAAAAGAAAGAGAAATAGAGATACAGAGAGGGAGAGATAGATAGAGCGAGATAAAATATATCATTGGGTTAACCCAAATGATAACAAGCTTAAGCAGGTGAAGCTTTCCTCGCTTTGGTAACAAAACAAAACGAGGCGTTGACATCTGCCACTCGAAGCAATGACTTAAAAAAAATCTAAGAAAAATGGGGAACGGAGTGTCTTTCCTTCTACATGCGTATTCAAAAAAAAAGTAACGCTACTTTTTTATTATGACAAAGTTAAATAGTATAGAGTTAAGTAACTAATATTTGACTCTATACTATATAACTCTACGAAAAGCAGATGTAGTATGAAGATAAAAGGGTCTTTCTCCGTTATTAATATTACGAGTATGGTAGGTTGCGTTCGCAGCTTTTTGCTATTTGCCAGTGACGTGTGTATTAGTACAGAAATTCTTGAAATGAAATGGGTCGCTATCTGGATGTGATATGCGTCATAGCCTTGACCTTTGAGATAATTCTATATTGAAGCTAGAATAGAAAGGATTATTTCTTATATTTGAATTTTTTTATGATGGTTTAATATTATTATCCATTCGAATAATAAATATGTGGGTAAACCATTATTTACCAACATAAATAATGGTTAGGTTACCGAGAAAATCTTAAACATGTTGTTCCCCCGAGTAGGAATCAAACCCGCAACCATCGAATCTACAGTTACCCTCTTGTGTCCCTGCGCTACGCCAACTTTTGTAATAACAATGTGTAAAGAAAATGTAAATGTTTATGTTTAGTTCCTTAGAAAAGTCTTTTCTTTAAAATATTTTTATATAGTTTCATATTCTCTTATCATTATGCAATACATGGTGAAGGCTACACGCTATCTGCATACAAATGCGTTAAGTTTCACCCGCGACCTTTACATACTACTTCAATACTAAATATGGCACAGAAAAGTCATACGTTGTTTTTAAAATATAAGTTTTAATTTTAAATAAGTATGACTGCTTATCAGTGAGTGACGTACATACAACCACTAGATTTTTGATTCCGATACTTTGATTTCGATACTTTTCTTTTTATATTTTTGAAGCTTCAGAGTTTCACAGCAGGGTAGAGAGAACTTAGTGGTTCTCGAACTTAGTGGGAATCGAATAAACGTCTCGTTTACGTTTCCAAATACGACAGAAGATTTTCTGTGATATTTGTAATTTACAAACAAACAAGTAAGTACAGTAGTAAGTGTAATAATATTATTAGAAGCCAGAAATAGTGAACAATATAAATCAGAAAATTTCCTCAGGATATCAATTTATGTTATTAACTATTAAATTTACTTTCCGGAGGCGAGTCGTGGCGCAAAGGCACAAAGTGTTACTATAAACTCGACTGGTTGTAGATTCGAACCCCACTCGAGGAAGTGAAATATTTATTTACATTTATATTTTCATTTCTTCGCTCTGGTGTCGAGGCAAAACGCGGTGCGCGGCGCGGCGGAAAGTAAGATCTCTCTCTATATCAGTCTAAGATTTAAATTCCTTATTATTCCTATTTAGAATCTCCTAGTTTAAATTATTCTTTCTTATATATATTTATTTTCTTTGTCATTTTAGAATAATACTAATCATATTTCAATTATAGTCGAGCGTAGTTTGAGCAAAAAGGCCGAATAACTACACAAAATATTTGACTCCTAACAATACATTCGTTATTCCATATGCCTCCCCTTCATCCGCCGACCAATCATTGATTACAGATGGTACTTCACGTATGACGGGTGACACAGATGGATAGAAGAGTCTTATACTGACTGAATCTTTCCGAACAATTTTATTATTTATCAAACGATATCTTTATCTATTTATTTTTAATGGTTCCTAGTCAAGAAAGATAATATTTTTTTTGAAAAACGTATTAAAAATTTGAACGCAGTGGGATTTGCATCCGCACCTCTTGGAAACATTCTAAGCGCTCTGACCACTAAGCCTAACGTTCTCATCAAGCTACGTCAGAATTTGAAAATTAACTCATTTATGTTGTTAGCTCTATTGTAGATTTTTATAAATTTCCGCTAAGCAAAGTAATTACTTGGAATTATCATTTGGCATGAGATAATATTTTTAACATTTTTAAAGTGTTATTCCTTGGGACAGAAAACTGTATAAAATTGAGTTAAATTTTTTATAGGATTTTTTTATATTTTGCCTTCTTTCTTATTTCTATTATTTCTTTAATTATATATCTATAAGACAAAAAAGTGTACAAGGCTGCAATGAGCTAAAATGCTGAAAAAATGCCACTGAAGCCGTAATAGAAAAGGCATCAAATAGAAATAAATTTGTCTTAACAATAGGTTTTTTTGGAATAATATAACTGTTCCAAATTTAAACTTAATGTATTATTATAAACTAAAATATTAGTAATATTAGTAAAATCTAAATAAAAGTTTCTCGCAAATGTGAAAAGTTGGACGTTTTCCGTTCAATTAACGATAGCAGCACGTAAAGCGGTCGTTTTTCAAAGTCATTTTATCGTAATTACTTATTTGTTGTTTTAAAGCATAAAACCCTTTTTGATAAAGATTTTTAAAAATATCTAATCGCTATTTTTCGCTATTCGATATATTTTCAAGGTGTCCCTTGTAGGATCACTTTGTTGTCTGTCTGTCCGTCTGTCAAGACTATTTCTCTTGATCGCGAGGAGCTGAAAGGAATATCAAACATTTATGATTATGGTCCCTTGAAGCAAAAAAAAAATAATTATAGGTATTTCATAGAAAAAAAAGTATTACTTATATTTGTGGTTAATTTCAAACAAAATGAGCGCATATGCCCGCATTTTTTTATTTGTAACTTTGTATAATTTGTATTTTCGAACTTAAGTGGTTTGTATTTACGATAAACTTTTTAAGCTTTGAAATAAGTAAACAATAAAATAAAATTGTTAATTAAGACTGTCGTGGCACAGTGTAGCGTTTGAATGCGAAGGTTGTGGGCTCGATTTCCACAAGAGAGAATGAATTGCTTCTACGCTGGGGTATAAAGCGCGGCGATGAGTTCCAGTACTTAACATACAATGCCACTAAAAATTGTGCAGTGCAAAGAGAGCGGAGCGTCTTAAATCTAGGTTCCCTCTGTCTACACCCTTAAGTAGGATACAGTGCGAAGCTTAAAAAAAGCATTTACTTTTAGCCTGTAACCGCGAATTATTCCACTCACGAGTACATATCATTGATAATGAATTAACAGGTTAAGCACGATGTTGAGTTCAGCCTGTCAACAGGTTTCAATATTGGATTGAAAACAGAGGACAGAGTGTCTGATCGGACATAGGTTCCCTTTGCCTTTTCTATTATATAGGCAATAAAACCGATCAAATCAACCCTATACGGATACCGTTTTCTCTTTTGAGGTAAACGGAACCCTAAAAACCTGGAGCTAAAAAAGAAATATAAAGTAACAATTATGAATCCATATTAAGTATCCACATATAATATTTACAATTAATATACACATTTAAATTAACGGTGAATAGCGCCAGTAGTCCCACGTTAATAAAGTAAATTACGAACGCACCTTACTGAGTCACCTTTGCTTACAGGTTGTTTTAAAAAGCACAACTTTTTTGTATTATATTATTTATTATAGTATTTTTAATATAGTCAATTATTTTTAAAATTATATTTGTATTATAATTAATACAAAAAAAAAGGTGCTTTAACAAAAGTTTTAAAATAAAAGGTTCAAAATAAAATACAAGTAAGTCGTTGCATTTATTGTACAAAGTATGCTGAAATAGTATATTCTTTGATTAATAATTTAAAATGTTGTCTGATTTTGGATCAAAAGCCGTTTGCAGAAGGCAGGAGGTTTCTTATCCTGGAACCGTAGCCTGATGGCCTGAACCTGAACTCTCACCAACAGAAAACGGTGTTTTTATACCTTTTATTTTTTTTATTAAATTTACATATACTTAAAAATGTGAACATTCAACACACAAACATTCTCTGCGTCTTGAGGTCGAAATCGGTCTTATCTTATCTATATAGACGTTACAATGGTGCAGCGCAATACTCCAATTTTCCACTTGGTGGGGGAGCTGTCTATATTGATTTATATGACTTGTGACAAACTTTAAAACGTCAACCATTTGAAAAAGAAATTGAGGTCAAAAGGCCTATAATACACTCGATTTTGTTTCAGCTTGAGGCCGATTTCAACCTCAAGCGGCTCAGAGCGCGGGCGCCGCGGAAAGAGTTCAGTCGATCTTAGTTCAGTACAGTAGTAGATACTAGAGCACTTGTCTTTTACGTAGACATCACACAAACATTGAATTTAAAAAAAAACTATGCAGGGAAAAATCGGAGTATATTTTTTGCGTTTTCGAATCAGATGTTGAATCAGATGTTGTATGTAATGCGTCAATTTTCCATCAGTTAAAATAAGAAATGTTCTCAATTTACAGATTTTCTTATATCTCTTATTTGAAAATTGGAAAATGTTATTATAGTTGTTTTATAGTAATTTTGTGGAAATTAAATTGTAATAACTGTTTTATTTATAAACCGATTAAAATAAAACAAATACTCAATATTATACATATAATATTACTTTAGTGGAATAAAATTGTAAACACTTTAAATCGGTTATGTCATTTCTGAAAATACACACACGCACAGAAACAGAAGTTAGGTACATTTTTATTATATGTATAGATTTGATTGAACAATATCGTATATTATAGAGCAATTCTTGTTTGTTTTTCTTACAACATATTTACCAAACTATTGAAGTATGAGGCCGAAAAGCTGGGCCTAAATTGCCCGTATATATTTTTATTTTATTATGATAAAAATAAAATAAAAAAAATTGACAGTGAAAGAGTCGACATGCCCAAATGTGGGATACAAAAGCCATACCCCATAATTTTTTTTGGCTACCTCGTTAGGGATAAAGCGTGAAGCTAATAATAATATCTACCATATATTATAATAAAATTATTTCGCGTTATATTGTCGATCTAAATATAATATAACCTTTACCTAATAGGATAGAATTAATGCTATTGATTGATATAATTAAAAAAATACAATGTCATCGTTATATGGCTTCGCGATTTACTTTTTCAATTTTATTTTTATATAAACTCAAAATTATAAAACCTTAGTATCAGGTGATACTAAGTTCATACGCTCGTTTGCCCTGTCTTCTACCAAAAAAAATCTATTTCAATTATTATAGCAGTATATATGTACTAGAAAAATTTTTAATACCAGTCGTGGCAGGGGGGCGTGTGACTATAAACACCTCGACTAGAATCGAGGCAACGCGTGACGTTGAGTTTCGGAAAGTGGACAACGGAAGTATCTTAATTGAAACAGAGTTGACTGAACACTAGGTTACCAGGTTCCCTTTGCCTACCTTGCTAAGCGCGGGCTAAAGTGAAACTAAAAATAAATACACGTTTGCTTCTACAAATTCAAAATTATTAATGAAATTAAATATATATGAATGTTTAATAGAACAGCTAAAAAAACAAAATTGTACGTTCATCTGTTAAAAAGGTTTCATTCAGTGCTTGTTAAAAGATTATCTCAATTAATATAAAAAGCTTCGAACATATTCGTTAGTTCACGGTCGAGTGGAAAACACAAAGTGATTATTACAATATTATGAACATCGATGAGGTGAAAGGAAAAAATTATAAAAGAAAATATTTCTCTTGCATTAGAGGCTGGAGACTTTGTGGCTTATCATTCTGTTTTTTATTTTTTTTTTAGATACGAAGCTTATCTACAGCTTAATACATCACATAACAAGGTTCCGACGCTTGGTAAATGAATGTCTCGAAAATAGAGCGACATACTTTTTTTTTGTAAGCTTCACGTATCCTGCATATATCAGGGTAGGCAGAGGAAACCTACTATCACTCCAGTTTGCACTTTCCGCCGAATTTTTGAGGAATTGTCTGTTGAATGGCGGAACCCAACTGTGAACTTTTGTCTTATTATCAGAGCGAAGAAATAAAAATATTAATAAATAATAGTTCATTTCTCCGAGTGGGGATTCAAACCCACTACCATCGCGTTACACCCTTGTGCCCCTGCGCCACGACGGCCCCATATATTCACATAAATTAGATGTTTTATTTATATTAATACAGCCTGTATATATTGATAGAAGGAATGGCGTAATACCCAAGAGGATCGTTAGCTCGGTTCAAGGGAATCGGCAGTCGGTCCCACATTTAGTATCTAGTTATTATTGACATGACATGGCTTGGCTATGTAAGTTATTAATTTGACAAATTACAGTAGTCATTTGGACCATCCTGAATTTAATTAATATTTAGAATTTTATTACTGAGGCCGTTGTGGCACTGTCTAAATGCGATGGTTCAAAGATTGATTTACACCCAAAGAAAATAAGTTTATTTATTTTCTTTGGGTGGAAATCAATCTTTGAACCATCCATATAAATAAATTTATTTATTTTCTTCCTCGCTCTGATAACATAAAACATAGCGTGGAGAGCTTAGTGCTTTAACATTAGGTTCCCTCTGTCTACCCCTCTAACTAAAAAAATACCACAGCTTTGGCTAGAGCGCTTGAACAATAACCAAGGAAGGCGAGTTCAAGTTTTGTTACGTACAAATACAAAATACATAAAGAAATAGGCTCGTATACATTTTTACAGTCGAAATTGGAGTCCACATTAAATGTTGGGCAAAATATATAGTACATAACTCGAAAAATAACAGCGTTCTACGCCACGTAATTCCGACTGTGCGTTGTCTGTTAGTCAATTAGTTACGAAAATCTTTTATACATATATAGAGATATAGAGATTAATTTCAATTACCTATCGGGTAAAGAACCAATTCAATTAACCAGGCCGTTAACAGATGTCGCGTTTGTTTCCGTGTCGATCCTGTTCATGCACGATAAAAACTTTTAACACATTTTTATATTTAAGCTTTCTCCAACATTATTTTTTTATTTTATAGCAAGTGTATAATATAGTAGTGACCAGTTGTGGCACACAAGTATGGATCGTTAACGTAATAGGTTATGGGTTCCATCCTCACCAGAAAAAAATATATTTAATAGTTTTATTTCACCGCTTTGGAAATGAGGCATAGCGCGGCGTCGACTTACGCTACTAAACACGCAAACCTCCAGGGTTCGGAGGAATGTGTCTTAATGAGAATGAAGTATCTTGACACTAGGTTCCATTGTATGCTCTGCCTGCCCTGGTAAAAAATTAAACAACCACTTTGCTCACTCCCATATATAGATAGGTACAAGATAATTAGTATTTCACAGATATGGTCTAAATCTTTCGAATGGAAAAAATAAAACCAAAGAGTAAAGTTTATTCTTTATATTTTATTCAGAACTTTGCCCAAGGAAGGAGCTACTACCTTTATTAGATTTGTAGTTTATCTGCGATTGCACTGGTTACCAAATGGAAAGTTAAATTAAGGAAGTTTCTTTATTGATCCATCACATCGAGCAATGCAATAAATTAAAAAAGCATTCCTTATATAGCTAACTAAAAACAAGAACCTAGTGTTAGAGTAGCTAGACATTCCATATCCCATTCTCCGGATAATTTTTGAGAACTTTTGTATAGAGTCATCGTGGTCATAATTTTTTAGAGACATCTTATCTCTTAAATTTGATATTATGACTTTTAGTAAAAAAATTAACACCAATCAACAGTCAAACGGAAGATCATCATGCTGGCTAGTCCTAGTGCAGGGGCACACAGTGTGTGTGTAAAATCGACTGGTCGTGGGTTCGACCTCCACTCGAGGAAATGAAATATTAATTTAAATTTACATTTTCATTTAAATCTTCTTCGATGTCACTGGTGTCGAGGCAAAGCGCGGCGATCAGTTCCACCATGTCACATGCAAAGGCGGAAAGTGTGGAACGGAGTGTCTTAGCGCTAGGTTCCTTCTGCCTACCAGAAGACAGCGTGAAGCTGATTTTTTAGTTAAATTTTTAATTTTTTATATAGTGTCAATTTTTTATTTCAGCTAGAGCATGAAAATGAAACAATTTAACTAATTCCAACGCGTGGGGATCGAACCCAAAACCATTACGTTTATAATCAAACACTATACCACTGCACCACAACGGCCTCAATAATTATTATAACTATAACTAATAAATTGTTATCTTCTAAAGAGATTTAGAGTATCCAATATCAAATCTAAAGTGCTAGTTTTAATTTTAATCGTACATAATGGCTGTCGAGTTCCACTTATCTTCGTTAGGGGAATTCATCTAACTATGTATAACGTATTATATTTGAAAGAATATAATACGTTATACATAGTTAGATGTAGTAAACGCAAAAGGTTATAAGTTCGATTCCCACTTTAGAAATTGATATATTTAATATTTTAATTTACTCGCGGCATTGTGTCTCGCCACTGAACATGCAACGATTTCAAATTTCGGAGAACGGAAGTATCTAAGCGAATGGGAACGGCCATAATAATAGGTTCCCTGTAATTGCTGAGGCTGATTTCTACGTCAGACGACGTTTTGGCAAACTGTAAAATAAAATAATTTCATCTTTATTTATCATCTTGATTTTTAATGGGAGTTTGAGAAGAGAACAGATGTAGAAATAGATAAAAATAATTAGTCAAATAAGACAGCTGCCTTGTTTAGACGAGACACTGAATTCTTCCATTGAGGTTCTAATTAAATAAAAATAAAGGTTCTAATAGGTTCTAATTATGGTTTCTATATAACTTACTTATACGATTTTCATCTAAAAATAGTCGCTATATTTCAATTAATCATATTTGTGGAAGAAAAATTATTAAAGCAATACAATGCGTATGCGTTTTA
Organism: Heliconius congener; assembly: GCA_018230605.1. Classification (NCBI taxonomy): domain Eukaryota; kingdom Metazoa; phylum Arthropoda; class Insecta; order Lepidoptera; family Nymphalidae; genus Heliconius; species Heliconius congener. Next base: position 3,282 of record DWAO01002304.1, on the reverse strand, counting down.
AATGTAAATTTCCCACAAAGCGTTTTCAGAGAAACTTTCTGTGGTGAGCGTGGATTCAATTCGTCCTGTATCTGTGTTCCATCCAACCAGATGAAGGCAAAAGGCAGACCGCGCTAGAAATTTAAACCATGTGAAACGTCTAATTTATGCAAAAACAGACTTTAAATCGGTAAAATAAGATCTATATTACGTAAAAATATTTTTATGTTAAGCTCTTTCGTTCCGAGACCGCCACGTGTCCTTTTCACCCCGCTGCTATAGGGTATATCAGTCGCGAATATACCGTCCCGAGCGTCGCTCGTCGTCACAGATAAATTATATATAAATATAAATAAATATAAACTAAAAATCATATATTTTGTAGAAGCTTTTCTTGAATAAGAGCAAGTCTTTTTAAAGTAAAGTCGTCCATCGCTCTAGCTAGATTCTATTAAAAAAAATATAAATTAAAAATAAGATATATATATTCTGTTGCTATTTTAGTAAAAAAAAACAATTGCGAAAACACTTTTTATTTTTCAAGTGCGTGTATATTGTTAGAAAAATAAATATGAAGGCGTCGTCGTTCTCTCTGCGTGTAATGCGAAGGGTGAGTTTAATTACACTGTATACATAGAGAGAAAAATATAACAAATTTAGTTGGTTAAAGTAAAGGAATTTGTGTTTTTAAAACGGTGTAACAGGTTGCCGCCCACGCATCGGCTCTACAGGTTGGGCGGCGGATGCTTCTAAGCATATTGACGCTTCACTCTCCGACCACACCCTTACTGTCTCATTTTATCTTAAACCTTTGTTGAACTATGTATAATAATATATAATATTGTAGAAATATAATGTGATATCATCAGTACGTAGGAATGCCAGTCGATCAATAATATTATGTTTGTTCTACTTCGAACGTTTGTTCAGTTTGTGTAATTGTCAGGCGTCAAGCTTTAATATGTAATTTTTTTCAATTTTGACATATGTCATATTGAATACGACCTTGAAATTTCATTATAATCATATTAACAAATTTTATATGAAATATAAAATTTGTTAATATGATTTTAACATGATTTAATAATATATTTTAAAAATATATTATTTTAACTACTATTTCATATTTTCAATAAAGGCAATCGGCAGAATGGCGTTTTATCACATATGCTTTCTCTATACGGGATTCGAATCCCGAACTATGACATATTAAGAATATAAACAATGTAGAATCATAACTGTATAGTAACAAATTAACATAATTATTTACATTTGAATATTGTTTTCCGTAATTTTAAACATACAATTTCCTGAATTTTATATTAATATTGTAACTTTTTTAATAATATTTATGAAACTTTTGAAAATAGTTCTTATCGCTTCTGGTACTCGATCAATTTGCAAGAAAAAAGACAGCTTACATTTTTTAAACATTTTTAAAGTGTTATTTCACACTTAGGAAAGAAAGGTTCGAGTTCCGCTACGTTCAAATTTTTATACGTTTTCTAAATAAATATTTTAAGACAACTTACATTCGAATTGTTTCGAAATATTCAATTTTTTCAACAAATACAAGTTCAATACAGTTTTTTTAGCTACACATTATATCCCACACAACAGCATCTCTTCCTTGAACCTAATATTAAAAACCTCCGATCACATTAAGACATTTTCCTTTCTCATTTTCAGCGGAGTTCTGGAGGCATTGCGTGTTGAGTGATGGAACTCAGTGTTCAGAAAATAATCATATTAAGTCACTCATTAAGAAATCATCATTATGCAATAAAAAAATATATTTTGTATGAAAATTCTGAAGGTTCAGTTGATGATGAATCTTATTCATGTGGGTATCGTAATAAGGTTTTAATAATAAAATACCACTTTACCAAGTTACTCATATTCTAGATTAAAAAGGCAGATAGCTGAACAAAGTTGGAAATCAAAGAAATCAGCTTTTTCATCGAGATTCCGTACAAGGTTAATAAGTAAAATATTATGTAAATTTTTATTCAAAACCGTTTCGTGATAAAGATATTAAAGATGAGTATTGTATTTTAAAGGGTTATTATCGGTTAAAAATTTATATATACATATAATATATTTTTGTATATCAAAAAGACAAGTTACGGTGCTGATCTCTACTTTACGCTGCTTTCGGAGAGAAAGTAGTCGAACCTCTACATAGATATATGATTCTATCTAACTACAATAGGCTTAAGAAAATCAAAATATAATTTAGAGCATTTAAATAATAAAAAATAAATATTTTAATATAAAACATACAGCACAGCGTCTGATGACAATACAAAGTGCGGTGTTGAGTTCCGCCACTCAACATAATGTAATTTGTAATGTAATTTCAGACATTGTGTTTCTATTTCTTAATAAAATGTATCTTAAATAGGTCTTAATAGTGGAGTGAATATTATGACAAAACACAAAAAAAAACATACTAATAAATAACTTAGAGTTCTTGGGGATTAGTTATTTGTAGCGTAACGGTTTCAAGGGAAATTCGATATTTTACTGCCTTGGGAATCAGATTCGCCTTTTACGTATATTACGTATTTTACAGAACAGCATTTTTTATTTTATTTTCTTTTTTTTAAGAGTAATTTTAATTTGCATATATTTTCGTATATTTGCATATACGTACCTATGATGCTATTGGAAAGTGCAAGTACAATTTATATTACTATTAATTCTGTCTCTCATATCTGTGTAGTTTTATTTGAAGCAAAGATATTATTAATAAAACAGAATTCAAGGCATAATTAAATAGCAGGTCCAACCAGGTATTTTTTTCTTAGTTTCACGTTGTATCCCGCATATAGCAGGATTGGCAAAGGAAACATGGGAACCTAGTTTAAATACACTCTATACTCAATAATACGCTTCTGATTCTACCTACTGCTGAATTCTGAAGGCATTGTGTATTTAGTGGCGGACCTTAACGCTTGGCTTTGCGTAATTACCAGAGCGAAAAAATGGAAATATTAAATATTTAATTTCCTCGAATGAGAATCGAACCCACAACCTGACGCGTTTACAGTCGCACTCTTCTACCCCTGCGCCACGACTGGCCTCTAATACCTTTTTCAATATTACTTTAGTAAATAACTTTTCTACTTAGCACTCTCTTAACGACTCGTCTTAATATTTACGAATCTAATTCATTTCAGATCGTCTCTACAAACTTTAGCTCTTTGCCAATACATTAAAAAGGTTATTTCTATTACTAAGTTGCCTTGTGATGTTTATTATATAAAGATTTATTCATAATATTTACTTAAATTTATATTT
>DWAO01002303.1:0-16317 GCA_018230605.1 Heliconius congener | reverse complement strand
CTCCAGGATTCGGCAGAAAGTGGGGAACGGAGTGTCTTAACACTAGGTTCCCTCTAGCTAATTTATTTATTTGTTTTTAAGCGAAATTATTGGTTACACGCTTGTGGGATACAAGCGTGTAACCACGTGACGGGTCCGCCACAATTGACCTCAATATCTGTAATTGAATATTTTTAAATATAAAATCCAACGATGCCTGCCACCCAGAGTGTATGTTATTTATCACTTGGTTGTTTCTTGGCGCTTCTCTACAGCAGAGTTGATGCGAAATGGGATAAATGGTAACAAAAATAAATAAATTTTTGCTTCACTTTTTTTTGTCTCCCTTTTTAGATTAAAATCTGTAACTTTTATCTGTTTAATATGTATGAAAATGTTTCATACATAAACATCGTACGAAGGCGATATTGATGAGGGCAATAGAGTTGAATGTTATGTCCGGAATCATAGGTCCTATCGCCATTTCCGCTCAATGGCGCCCTTTCTGAATACATTTTATCTGTTCCCCTATGAAAGCCCGTGAATAACTGGTTTTTCCATATACGTTGGAATTTATAACGATTTATTACTTCCCTGCACTTTGCGGCTTCCCTGTGTGGATATAATGTGTTAAACAAATAGCTTCACGCTGTATCCTGCATACAGCAGAGCAGCAGCATACAGAGGGGACCTGGGTCCACTTGTTCTTAAGACACTACGGTTCCCCACTTACCGCCGAATTTTTAATGCATTGTATGTTGAGTGGAGGAACTCAACGCACTTTGCTTTATTACCAGAGCAGAAAAATAAAAATATTAATATATAAATCTCAACACATTCTTAATACAAAGAGCTACATTTCTTATATCTTATGCAAAAAGCTTCGAGCTCTATATATATCCGACCGCCATAACGCTATTGAAATATCTAGACGCATCCATCCATGCACTTCCGGTCTGCTAGCGGGAAATCCACTTACCGACCTGACAAACACCGCTGACACTTGATCATTTACTTTGTAATATAAAATATGTGATAGTTAAGTGAATGTTGTATTGAATTTCATGTCGTTTACAACTTAGAGGCGTTTTTTGTTTTATGGTTATAATTGATCAGCCGGCCAAGAAAATGGAAATAGTAAATATTTTATTTGCTCGTGTGGGAATCGAACCTACAACCGCTTTAACAGCCGCACTTTGTGCCTCTGCGCCACAATTGGCCTAAATAACAGTAGCATTATATTAATTAGATAAAACTTTTACGTAATCTATCTACTCAAAACAAAAATGAACTGTAAAAAACATTTTATGAAGTAGAATTTCATCAGTCGAGATCCATCCGGACACTTCCGGTCTGCCAGCGGAGAATCCACTTATCTACCTGACGTTCAAATGAACGCGACAGTTTGCCGCTGTCAATTTATGAAGCCTATAGAAACCCATCAAATACCGATACACCGATATCATATTGTTATATTGTACTGAGAAGAGAAATATTCGTATTTCATTTTGGTCTGTATCGATATTTGGTAATTAAATAGCAGTCTTTATATTAATTATACGGAGACAATAGAAAATTACTTTACTATAATATACTATAGGTTTTGGAACTTAGAATTAAGACACTCCGTCGTAATGGAGTTACGGCACTTCCGTCCCTACCTTCATATATCTGTAACTAAATATTAAAAATTTGTAACCTCGATCGTTCGTTTTAAATTTATATTAGAACTATTGGCAGGCGCACGAAGTGTAACTGTAAAACCAATTTGTTGTGGGTTCGATTCCCACTAGAGGAGATGAAATATTACTTAAGTTTATATTTCCATTCTCCTTCCCTTTGGTATCGAGGCAAAGCGCGGCTTTGAGTTCTGCCACTCAACACGCATTGCCTTCAGAATTCGGCAGAAAGTGGGGAACGGAATGTCTTAACACTCTTTGGTTCCCTCTGCCTACCCTTCTGTGTGCGAGATACAGCGTGAAGCTAATTGAGTAAGAACCGTCACTGAAAATGTACAACAAATCTTAACTTAACAAGGTACGCTTTGAAATATTTATACCAGTAATTATTAGGTCGTTCCTACTACGTACTAGGAGAAACTTTACTAGTCAGTTTTTTAAAAAGTATGGGAGATATATATTATAAAAGTCTTTAAAAATTTCCACATACATTTTTCCATATTCATTAGTAGACACATGGCGTACAGCGAGTGCTGACATTCATAATGAAACCTCTGAGAAACTCTATGAGAAGAAAAATATGTAAAAAATAAATACAACACGTTAGTTTATCGTTGTATGAAGTAATGATATCTATCTTATATTCGAGCATTCATTTATGTTTGCTTAATATGATAAAATAAATCACCTTCATGTTGTATCACGCAGCCAGCACGGTAGGCAGAGTGAATGTAGTGTTAATACACTGCGTTCTCAATTTACCGCAGAATTCTAGAGGCAGTGCGAGTGGCAGAACTCAACGCCGGGTGCCAGAGCGAAGAAATGAAAATATAAATTTAAATAATTTTTCCACTTCCTCGAGTGGGGATCAAACCCACAACCAGCCACATTTATCATGTCACACTTTGTGCCCCTGCGCGACGACCGGCCTCGAATTTAATTATTTATGTATTTTTCATTTAAAGTGATACATAGAGGTACCTATGCTTATTGTAAAGTTATAACTTTACCAGTATGAAGTAATAACGTAAAATTTGAAGCTTATCCTTCGACGTGTGTAACTTGTTCATAGGTTGCGGCATAAAATAATATTGATATTCCATAGTTATTGTAAGATGAATTTGAATAAGCGCTTTAATTTTGTATTGTTTTCCTGTAGTTAGTTATATTATAAGTATATGTATACGTTGTTCTGGTCTCATGATTCATTATTCAACTAGCTTAGGGCAGATTACACACAGGATGTAAACAAAACGTTATTAACTGGGTTATTAAAGGTTAATTACTATAGTGCTAATTATGACGAACTGTGCAAATCAATTAATACATGCGACACAAATGGCTTTACTGCAGTTCGGTGTCTTTGAACGTAGATTCTATGCGAATAATGAATATTACATTACCGCCTTATCTTAATAGCGGACTGTTATGTGGTCGTTGATATATGTGGTGTTGATAATGTATAAAAGATTGCCCACAATATTTTATATTTAACTAGAACAATATCTAAATTACTTTTTTTTACGAACGTAGTTAACGATATGAGTGTATGGCATTTGATAATTTAATATTTTAATTAATATGCCTTTTGAAAGGTACAAGCGCCTGTTGAGAAATCAAAGCAAAGGTTATTAAAAGAGCTCGGGTGACTTTGCTCTTTTTACTTTATTCTGTTACAACAATGGAAACTGGTTTTTGTTTTAATTATTAACATTTATACAACACTCATTTTGTAAAGATAGATTAGAAGTAGGTAATAAAAAAAACACCTAAATGTCGTGAGATTTAATGAAAATTTTGGCTCTATTTTAATTTTCTAGAAGTTATTAGCAGTAGAAATTCTACATTTCACCTCACGGACATAAAGAACTTCAACTTGAAGTTTTTTATTCAAGAGTCTAGACGGGGGTGTGGGGGACACGAGGGTCGTTCTTGCTGACTTCGCTCTTTAGAAGGTCTTATTATTTTTCCCTTATGAGATGTTTTCTCACATTTTACACTTTTTTTGTTTGCTTGTTGTTATTCTTTTGTCAGCACATTTATACAAGAAAACGTTTAGCTTCTTTATTATTTTTCTAAAGAAAATCTAAAAAAGTTTCTTTCTTACGCTTAATTAAAAATTATGAATACTTATAAATATTGATTATTTTTACTCTCCATTCCTGTTTTAAGATTTTATTTGTCTAACTGTACTGGATGAGTAATTAGTACCATAACATCAGAATGCAACATTTTGTTTGCTATTGAACTTGTACAGTGTATACACGTAACCCTCGTTTACTAACAGCAGTGAGCTATTTGGAGTATTGACATGGGGGCCTTAGAATTGAACGTACGTTTTAATGGGAAAGCGAGTATGTGTGATGTATGATGCGATAATGGGTCCTCTAGAGCTCATTTACTACTTTCTTTTTCCACGTGCTCTACAATAAATTGTGTGTTCTAGGTAACTTTCCAAAAGTTGTAGGTATTTAGGAAGTTTTACTGATTTATATTTAATATATTAAACGCACACTTATATTATTTTTTAAGTCACAATTAGCAGATGTTTCTTTGTTACTAAATATTAATAATTTTTATAAAATGAATAATTTTACTAACAAAACAACGATAAGTTTAATAGCATTTGCAATTTTGATATTAATTTTGAAGAAAATAATAAAAATATCTACTACAATATCGACATTTTTATTTTTTTTGCAAATTTTTAAATTGAAGTACGTAATAGCTCTCACTTATTTTTAACTTACACAACTTATCAGTCATAGGGTACTTTTGCACTGGTAATGTATACTCGTACGTTTATCATTTCCACTGACGGGAGTAACATACAATTCACAAGCCCGACGCACTGTCGCCCAGTCCCGCTTTCATTTCCGCTATCTGTCCGTATTGTGCACGTTTCCGTGTTTGTTGAACACCCAGCGTTGTACGTGTATTGGCAAACGTTTGTAGGAAAAATATAGAAATATTTCATATTGCAGATAATATTAAAAATAGTAGTCTTTCTTTATAGAACCTTCACGTTTTTTCCCGTATATTCTTAGCAGAATAGACACAGGTACTCTAGTGCATTTTAGTGGCGGGGCTAACTACCGTTTTGTTTACGACTGCAGAAAAAACTAAAATATATGTAAAAATTCTTTCAATTGAACACCCAATCGTCAACTTTGCAGTCAGAGATCCACAACGGTCTCTTTTTTGTTTTAAAATAATACAGTATTTAAAATCTAAGTAAACATGATGAATATAAGTAAGTGCAGGCTTAAATACTACTTACTAAAATATTAAAGTAGAATAACACGTGTCACATAAGCTTATCTGTTCCCTTTAGAGCTAGACTACAAACGTATATATATCGTCTTTGTTAAAATAAGGCAACTTTCAACGTGCTTCAATGCATTCACCATGTAACGTTCTATGAGAAATACAAGGAGGCAGGCAAACAGACAGACATAAAGCCTATCAGCGCCGTCACAATCAAAACACACCCTTGTCATATACACTATGGAAGTATTCATTGTTTTGCAGTACTCTAAATAAGCTGAGTTTTGCTTCTTTGATATTTTCAAAGAGCGCTGTTGAGGTTTGAGGGAAGGCTCTTATGTAAGCTAAACACTTGAATGTTTGTTGTTTTTCCGTTCATATATAAGCATAGTAATTTTTTTCTTCTATTTATTTTACTTTAAGTCTTAATATATACACAAATAGGTTATTATAATGATATAAACATCATAATTGTGGGTATGTACTAGTTACTAAAGCATGTTGTTTTTTTTTCTAGTTCCTATCTTATACCTGTCAATGTTACAAGCCTAATACAGCGTTACAAACGATAAAATACGATTAACGTAGAGCTGCATACTAATATATGTGTTTTTGAACCGTCCGGTAACTAGTTAAACTACCGTCGGTATTGACAGCTTAATGGTGTGCAAAGATAAGTGGATAAAATTGCTTTTACGGGTGTAGAGATAAAGAATTGTAAGACGTACATGTTAGAAATATGTTGACGTTTTCGTACATGCAGCGGGCTCTGACTGTTAACGCGATGATTGTCAGTTCGATCCCCGATTGAGGGAACGAGTTGTTTTTGTACCGCCCTGTGAAAAAACAGAGTAGCATTGAGTTCCACTATGCCGTGCCATCCAAGGTTTTAAATTCAGACAAAGTGGGGAACCTGTCTACCTCCCAAAAAATCGATCACCAAAATCACTTCCTTTTAAAAGAATAAAATTTTCTTTACTATTGTTTTGTTTTGAATATAACATACTAATTTTTATACGAAAGTAGGTCTGCCCAATTTTATATACAAATATAATGCGTCATATTCCTTAATCAGATAATTTATCAATGTTTATCAATTTACTATCCAGCTAATTTGTCACAGTGACGTTTGATATGCCATTTAACAGTGCTGTGTGATCAGTTTTGTTTGGACGAAACATGTTGATTTCTTTTTATTATAACATAAAATAAAAACTTTAAGATTTAAGAATAATAAAACAAGTAAGAAGTTACGTCAGCTTTGATTTCTAATCGTTAATTAGTATTTGTTTATTTATTGAATCGTTAAAACTGTTGGTCGACGTATTACAAATACCACTGCCTTTCTTGGTTGGTAATCGATACTTTCTAATTTTGTGTCAATACTCAAAAATTGTTAGTGATAGTTTGAAGAGACCCATATAGAAGAATTTTATGGAGTCGCCTCGCCTCGTGTGGTATGGAATTGCGTATATTCTTTTCTATCTTAACGTTTTAAGAATCAGAATTGAAAGTAAATGATCTTTTAATTGCTTATTAAATTAAAAAAAATTGCAATCTTAAATTACAGCAACTTTTATACTTGGTAGCCTCCAATTGATGTACATTGCACTGTAGTTAATTTAAACGGTTTAGATTAGAGCGGACACGAACAAGGTGATTTATGAGTGCTTACGATGACACTCGCTGAGAAGCTCCATTCAATTACTTAAATATTTGCCACTTATTTGAATAGATTGTGCTTATATTTAACAATAGTTTTGATTATCCGTTCTTTACACACTTTACATTAGCAGAGGAAGTTTTGTGTTAAGACACAATTTTTCCCACTTTCCTTTTTGGAGGGAATTCTGGAGGCATTGCGTGTTGAGTGGCGGATAGATATATAGAAATTGTATTTGAATTCTTTTATACATAATTCTCGTAATAATTTTTGAAAGTGTTGTAGAGAAACAAAAAAAAATCAAATATATTTTGGCAATTATTTTAAATTTAAAACGAGTACCTGAAAATAATAATGGTGTGGTAAGCCAACTTATAAATTTTACATATATTCGTAACAAAATTTGTGAAAATCAAAGGAGGTATACCTTTGTACTATCATAATACCTTTGTACTAACAACAAAATGAATATTATTAGTTATTAATTTTACTTCAAAAGTATCGTTTTTGGGAATAAAAAGCAAACATTTTCATAAATGATCGGTCTACGTTCCAACTAAAATGCCTCTCCGCCCACAGTCCGGTATCGCATTTTCCGCTGCTCCGAAACTCGGTATTTTCGCCTCTGCATATTTCACTTTTGTACATACCTATACGGATGTTGTAATGCAAGCAATGCGGTATTTTGTACGTGGGTGTGATCGTTTTGAATTACTTGAATATTTACTTTTGTTTAGTAAATTTTGATTTGTTTCGTTTATAATGTTATTTCTATTTGTGGTTGAATTATTTTTACTATAGTTTTTTTTTAAATTGGTTTTTGAACGCTACTTAGACCGGTAAACGCGATGGTTGCGGGTTCGATCCCCACTCGGAGAAACGATTTGTTATTATTTTCGTATTAATAAAAATCCGCCACTCAACATATAATGCCTCGAAAATTGAGTGGAAAGTGGGGAACAGAGTAACTTAACATTAGGTTCCCTCTGCCTACCCTGCTATAAGCGTGAACGTGAAAAAAAACGATTAAATTACCATTTAACAGATAATAAATAAATATAATAATATAAACCAGAAACAAAGATTAAAAGATTACAACAAAAAAATATAAGCTCTACCACTATATTGATACTGCTATAATTAACAAGTAAAGCTCAGCTGCGGCTTAGTCTAGTCCAGACGGGCGATGTCCTGCAATTCGCAACGTGTGTTAAATATTACCGACGTGTTACGCTGTACAAACTAAAATATGGAGGCGAAATATACTGAAAATTGATATCCCCTACCATAAGAAAATAACACAATAGTAATATTTTTCTATAGCGTATTGTTTTCGAAGATTTTCTACGTGACATCTCGGTAGTTGGAAATTAGTTTGTTCGCCACTAGATGTCGTGCAAGCTTTCCACTTGAATAGTGTTATATTTTAATGAGCGCCGCGCCATAGTCCTTTGTCTGCATACAATGCAGTCTGGGTGTACAAATATAAGCGTCTCAAAACGTCTCATTGTCACCATACCGTGTTAGGGGCTTGTTGAATGTCAGCCTCCCATATCGACGACTTTGATGATAATGTATAATGATAAAAGGTTGTAAATTAGCCTTAGTACTTTGTTGAAGTCGTTTCAGGTACTTACCCCGTTTACTGCTCGTGTTATTGTTTAGTAGATATTTGTTATTATTTCTGTGAAAATTTTTATGCGTACTTTTTATTATTATGATTAGATTAAATCAGTTATTTTTGGTAATGTTTTCTTTCTTTGTATCGCGTGATAATGTTTGTTTTCATAAAATTTTATTGCCCTTAAGTTAAAAGGCTATTTCAACAATATTTTCTATAAATATCTAAAATTGTAGGAAATTAAAAGCAATAAAATCATTTATGATCATACAAAATCAATCTACTTTATAAAAAAACAGTTAACGTATCATATTGAGGTGTGCTTTCTCAAACAACTTAAACATATTGAATATGTGGTGTATGTGGTCTAAGAAGTGGCACAGGGGCACAAAGTGTGTCTGTAATCACGACTGGTTATGGGAACGAATCCCACTCGAGGGAATAAAAGATTTATTTAAATGTATATTTTCATTTCTTCGCTTTGGTGTCGAGGCAAAGCGAGGCGTTGAATTCAGCCACTCACAGCCAAAAGTGGGGAACGGAGTGTCTAACAGTAGATTCACTCTGCCTGCTATTCTGTTTGCGGGATACGACATGAAACTGATATAGAAACTATTATAATTTGAGGGAAAGCTACATAATAAACAACGTAACATAAAAAAGCTAAGCATCGAGCATACATCATATAAGCCGGGCTCAGACACATTAATACTGGCTCTAAGTCAGCACGAGACGTAAAAAGCTTTATTGATTGTAAACCTGTGAGCGCCAATTGCAATTAATTACGTTTGCAGTGTCATAAACAGGGAAGCCAATAAAGGCAGATCGGAATAAAGTACCTATAGTATAGGTACATGCTATCTGCAAATAAAAGATTCGTTTGATTTTTTTTTATCTTTGATTTATTTTGAAAAACGATGTTCGATTCGTTCGTTTAATATAGCGCTCAAAGTCGCTTAAATAGATTCGAGAGTGAAGATGTAGCGTCTTATCACTGATACGCTATGTCTATCATAAGTAAGCGAAAAGTAGAAATTATACTATGTATTTTTTTTGTAATTAGTAGATGTAATATAATACAAAAATTTCAACTATAAATAAGCTACAGCTATAAATAAGCTATTTGATAATATAATAAGACCAATAATAATAAACACAATATTATCGTTTTACAACAGAAATAAATCTCTATAACATTTTGTTAGTGTGAAATAGTGCAATAAATCGTCTCTAGTTTTCGTAGTAGCGGTGAAAGCTCGCGAAGGCCGCCCGCCCAGTCGCGCTACGCTCTCGGTTGGGCGTGCTCGCTTTTCATACATAGAGCTAAGCTTTGAGCTTTGACTTACACGTGTTCTTTGTTACGGTAGGTGATGGAGTATGATTTGTGAATGCTCTTTATTGAGTAGATCGTATGATACGTGATTGTCGTTTTTTATATAAATTAGTTAGTTTATATAGTTTTACTAAAATACTAACAGTAAAATATTGTTATAGTATTTTTTTTATTTGTGTAAGAAAAAATTTGTGAGTATATTTAAAAATTAAGTCAACTTTTGTTACTCTATTTTTTTAAATATACGCTAAAATTTGTTTCATATTTCTGGTTTCTTAATGCATTTATTTATTAGCATTTGTTATAATATATTAGAAATTATATATAATTTGTTTATTTCAATATTGAAGATTTATTGATCTCATGTTTTAATTACAATAAAACATTTATAAACTAGTGTTTTTGAAAATACATTTACTAAAATTACCTGTTTAATGATATATTTCATCTAATGAATTCTGGTTGATAAATACGAGTCGATGTTTTTGTTTTGATATTGTTTAATTATTTTTTAATTGGCGTAGTTATGCACCATTTCCCACTGATGTAATGTTATTTCTCTATTCTTTTGTCAGATGTGGGTTGCAGTAACGCAATATTTTTAATTAACGTCGAGTAGACTAGCTGCTGCTGCTACTTTTTGATTAATCACCTTTTTTTCAATTTTAGTATTAATAATAATTATACATTATTTTATTTTAATTAGGGCCCAGGGGTACAGAATCTGATTTTAAGTGTGACCGTTATGGGCTCTCCCACTCTATGAATATTTTTTATTTCAATTATATAGGATAATTATTTGTATTTCTCCGCTCTGACAAGACAGAATGCGATATTGAATTCCATCACAAAATGTGCATAGTCTTGAATTCAGTCGAAAATCCGAGAATGGACGGCCTTGACACTGGATTCTTCCTGTCTACCCTGCTTACGCGAGTACAATGTGAAGCTGAAATAGTAGTTATAACAGTATTTTATTACAAATATTCTCGCTGTGCTGCTGATAAGTTTTATGATTACTTGTAACTTAACTGAGCTTCACGCTGTATCCCTAGCGGGGCAGTCAGAGAGAACGGAGGGCCAAACGCTACGGTCATACATGTCCTCCAGGGGTCCTCACTACACATGTATGTGACCTTCCTCCAGTATCATCGATACTGTCTGATCGAAGATCAACCGAGGTAGATTAGTAATCAGTAGGGGGTCTCCCCCTACTGATTACTTATATAAAAATTAGTAAAAATATTTTATTAAAATTTATTCATAGTCTATATCAGATATATGTTGCATAAGAAAATTTCTAAATTTTTCACTTTTCTCATTCTAAGTTCGTAATGCTCGAGTGTCTCTTTATACTTTTCTAGAAAAATCTTTTTCTTGTTGTAGATTTATGAATGAGATTCATTTATCATTGTCGTTGGTTGTATTTTGTCATCATCATCATCATACATTGTATTGACGTAATGAACTCAATACCCTCCGCTCTTAATTGCATTAAAATTATATGGTGAATTGTAAGCGGAGAGCTAATTAATTTTTAAGATAAATTACGCCAGTTTTTTTTTTCAAAAATTTTACTTTACTATGTAAATATTTTTTTCTTTATACTATTTATAATATAAAATACCGTTTATACTATTTATTTAATCATATGCATACGTGTACCATATCATTATTTATTAATAGTCAACACGAGCTGTGCTGTCATTCCAAATTACAAAGCGGGGCGGCTTATCTGAACTCTTTCCTCCGTTTTAACTGTAAACTAACGGGGTATTATCGTCGACCGAGTTTGTAATTACTGTATTGTATATATAGTCTCTATGTAAGTAAGTGACACTCGTAGCTCGTATGGAAATATTTAGTTTAATAGTCATTAATGAGGAAATAACATTGCAACTCGCGTATTCGTTTTTAGTTTATATATGTATGTAGTTATTTTGTGTTTCCTAGTTATTATTTTGTTACAGCAACGAACTGCAATTTTTTAGTTTTGTAGGTTATAAGAATTCAATACTTTTAGAGAAGTAGTAAAATGTTTTTTAGTTTTGTAAATCAATCAAATAGGTATAAAAAATATTATATCGTGATAATATGCTAAGAACTATTCGGATATAATATAGATGTGTGCGGTATATGCATTTAATTATTTATTTTACATATATGGCTACTAGCAGCCAGCGTCAAATCGCTTAAGATACAAAAATTAAAAGTTAAATGAAATCAGCTACACGCTGTATCTTGCACACAACAGGGTAGGCAGAGGGAACCTAGGGTTAAGACACCCCGTTTCCGACTTTCCGCTGAGTTCTAAGGCTATGCGTGTTAAGTGGCGGAACTCACCGCCGCGCTTTGCCTCGATACCAGAGCGAAGAAATGGAAATATAAATGTAAATAAATATTTCATTTCCATTCGATTTTACAGTCACACTTTGCGCCCCTGCGCCACGACTGGCCTCAAATAACAAAAATAATAACATTTAAATACATAGTTATTGTACAACATATGCAACGAGTAAACAAACATTAAAAATAATCTATAATTATTAAATAATTATTAAATTACAAAATCCTTTGTACAAGATCTTGGCGGCTAACGATGTTTGTCGATATTGTTTACACATCTACTTTAATGGCCCACAAGGATAACGGGGGCCTGTGACGTCGAAGGGACGTATACAAACTTCGTTTTACTTCAGTTATAATTTGAACGCGCTCGTTATCGAACCGATGACACTGTCACACTGACTCGAAATTATTTTTAACCTCCTTTTTTTTCGTCTTTTGAAATCCTTTCATCCTGTTCTAGATATGTTAACTTTAGTTTTTGTATAGCTTTTTGTAATATTTGATACCCATATTGTTTTAGTGAGCTATTTTAGTTAAGTGCAGTAAAGTTTTAAGTCAAAATGTTGTCGATGAGACCCGTGGAGGAAAGACTCTACAGTTTTAAGACTCTGAAAGAGCAATTCGAAAAGCCCAGGTAAAATCGGTATTGCAATATACATATTAACTTATTTTTTTATATTATATTTTAGTTAACTTTTATTTTGGTCGTTCCCTCGTTTTAATTATGTCGTCGTATTGTTTCTCATTTATGATAATATTGTTACTACAGGAAAACATTAAAAAAAATTAATTTTTATCTATATATATATCTGAAAATAATTGTACTGTTTGTTTTTATTGTATTTATATATTTTTATATATTTTGACATTTATTAATTTACTATAAATATTACACATACGTTTATTAAAACTAATATAAAATTAAAAGTGTTCGCTTGTCCGCAGGTTCGGCGGTGGCGTACAACGGAGCGCCACGAACGCCGATATGCCGAACCGTGGTGGCACCATTGCCGAAAGGTAAATTTTAAATAAAATTATTTTCTTAATAACTTTTTTCTATTTAAATAGGTATATATCAATTTTGGAAATTATAAGCTTTAAGGAAACCACAGAAGGTCTGCAATAGTATCCATTGTTTATTATTACTTATTTATCATTTACCTTCACACTGAATCCCGCATAGTAGAATAGATAGAAGGAACCTGGAAACATAGCTTTAAGTAACTCAGTTTCTCATTTCCCGCTGAAATCTAAAGCCATTGCGTGAGTGGCTGCACTCCAGACCAGACCGGAGTGAAAAAATTAAAATATTAAATATGTAATTTCCTCGATTGTGAATGGCCAACAGCCTGTCACAATCCAATGCCTGTGCCACTGTGCCACAACTGGCCTCTATTATTACTCATATTATCAAAAAATAGCTTGCAATACTTTTTATATGCACATAGTGTTGAGTAATATGACATTTTTTAAGAATATTATCAACAGACAGACAAAATAATTAATATTAATCTGTATTTCCTTTACTGCGCGCGCGCACTTGACGCGATAATATTGCAGGGTCGACGACATTGTGCATTCGTTTCGATTGCATCTATTTTAATTTTATCAAACATCTTAATATATATTTGATGATAACCAGTTCTGAGGCAGCTGCTGTTTGTATCAAAATAAACATTATATTATTTATTGTTTATTATTATTTAAATATTTCACGCATAGTCAGTTTTGTTATTGAATTTCAATGCTTTTTTTGGATACAATTATGTATTGAAAATACTTTTTATTATAGTAACAATAACATTGTATATATAGGTAAATGACATTATATTCAAGTAAACATGTGTTTATTTTGATATCAAAAATAAACTTCATAAATTATAAACAAATAGTATCCGCCGAAAAGAATAAACGAGATAAATAATCTATCGAACTTATTATACGACCTACCGCAACGTCTCGAAAAGTTGCTCCATACAAATATTATGTTGCGCTACTTTCATATACCTTTGTTCATATATTGTTAGCAATCTAATGACTAATATAATAAACCTAAATAAATGTTCACCAGAAACTACATTGTATAACTGATAAGGCTTTATAAGAAATATAGATATTTTGAACAATGGAAAAAAAGCTTTATATTTTAAACAATAGTTCGGTCAAGTATTAAAGAAACAATTAGTAGCTGATATAATGTACATAATGCTATCTTATCTAATCATCGTTAACTACTTGGAAGCGTGCGATACGATTTGTTTTAGTTGGGTTTCTCTTATCGATATCGCGTTATGATTTATGATGTTATCGATTTTATTTTCATTTTCTGTATTTATGTTTATTTTCTATATAAAATTGTCTTAATCTGTAGAAAAGAAAAAAGAGGGAAGAATTTTCAATTTTGCGTGCGTGTTGAGTGGCGGGACTCAATGCCGTACTTTGTGTTCCAGAACAAGAAAATGATAATAATTCATTCCTTCGACTGGGAACAACTGCTGCTGCGCCACGACGATCTCTATAGATATTTTATTCATACTATTATATAATATTGGGCAAAAGTACCTACTACTATTTATGATTTGAATCTGTAACATGCGCAATAATATATTTTTCACGTAATTGCCAGCATTATTGATTAGATCCCCAATGTCAGCTACTTTATTTTATCAATTTAATAATAAAGGCTAAAATATAGAAGTGCTCTATCAACATCAACGTCAGCTTGTTAGACATAGGCGTATCTTAAGTGTCCCTCTCAATCCCTCTTTCATCCCTCTCAAATGGAAAATATGCTTAAACCTCAATTTTGTCAATTCATTGAATAGGTACTATACTAAGTTCATAACTTAGTACGACGTAACTTAGACGTGGTTCTTATATAATTTTTTTAAATTTGAATATTAACTAAGCTCAGTACTTGAAAATATATATAATTTTTTTTATTACTTTTAACTAATTTTGGACTTTCGAAACAACTATTTACATTGTTTCTCTTTAAATAATAGTTTACAAAATATTCAGTATTTTTTTCACGTAAAAAGAAATTAGAAAAACATTGATGCAATATTATTTAACGTTAATAGTTCAATTGACATTAGAAATAATAAATAAAAAAGTTTTCCAAATATAACATAACTTTTCCTCATTTCAGACTGGCGGCTCTCCAGGCGGCGGGCGCGAACGACTGGCGCGCGAGAGTATGCCGCCTGAGTCCCGAGAGGGAGGACTCGAAGGCGATAGAGCGGGTCAAGAACAGGATTAATGTTAGTAATTGCATGGATTTTTATATTTTTTTATTTAATTTAACGTGAACGTTACGCATCCCTTTTATTGTGCGTTAAAAATAATATGATAGTTTTTCATTTGTTTCTTTTTGTCAAATGTGGTTTGTTAGGTTATATAATCAATCTAGACCACGGATAGATATTAACCAAAGTAAATACTACTTTTAGCACTAAGATGGTGCCTTGGCTATTAAGGTAAATTTGATATCTGACTGAACGAAAATTAAAGGCCGTAGTGATATGTCACTGCTAGGGCCTCCCCTGTAAACAAGTTGCTAAAAATATTTAAAAAATTAAAATCAAAGTTTTTTTTAATGTTTTGACAAGTATATAGATATTAATAGTAGAAGTAATTCTTTTTATATTTAAAAGTCAAATTTAAATATCCACCGCCGCACACAATACGCGCGAGCTCTATTCATAAATTACAATGTTCTTTGTACAACAATGACATAATACAAATTTTCAATCCATATTAGACAAAGACAATACTCTACACAATGTCTACTATATAATAAATAAGCCTACTTTCAAAACTGTAACAAGAAATTTATTAAGGTTTGAATAAAAGATTTTGTTTTCCATAGAAGTTAAATTATATAGATTTTATTAGGATTTTGTGAATTTGCCTAAACAATAATCTTTTAATTCAACCGATAGTGGCATTTCTCCGAAAGATAAGGATTTTTGAGAAATAGATAATTTTTTTACTATCTGCCTAATTTGCCGATACAAATGTAGATGGTGTTTCAATATAAAGTATGTTATAATAGTAATTGATGTTTTATTGTCTATTTTCGATGATTTATTACGCTGTTTAACGATTTGTTTCTTATCATTTTACCTATCCTGTGTTATTATTTAACGACTTCGTTATTATTATATTTAGAAAGTTCTTTTCGGGAAATGATCACATTTCATTCTGTATCACTAAATTATCGTGTGGTGTATAATGTCACAAAAATATGTGATAGTTTTGGATTTTTCTAAAAAGTTTCAAAGAATTCAAACAGTATTTTTCAGTTACTAAAAAACTAAAAACTTCTTAAGTTCTGATCTGTTCTTGGTACCTTCTTAGAATATCAAAGTAATCTATATATATAAAAGGACATGTACCTGACTGACTGAGGTAAGACGCACGC
>DWAO01002302.1:0-16321 GCA_018230605.1 Heliconius congener | reverse complement strand
CACGCAATGCCTCCAGAATTCGGCAGAAAGTGGAGAACGGAGTGTCTAAACACTAGGTTACTTTGCTGTGTGCAGGATACAACGTGAAGCTGATCATATTATATACCTAATTAGCATCATATTATATACTTAATCATTATAATTTACTTTTTTCTAAAAGTGAGCTTTAATTAAAGTTGATTTGATTTATGTTATCATTTTTTTTTCGCACACAGCAGGGTAGGGTAGGTAGTAGGGTAGAAGGAACCTGGTGTTAACCCCATCCCTCGTTCTCCATCGAAGAGAGAGGAGACATTTGCGTTTTGCGACGATATTTCGGAGTTCAACGCAAGTTTTGCCTCGAACGAAATGAAAATATTATTTCATTTTTTTCGAATAGAAATCGAACCCACAATCTGTCGCTTTTGTAATCACACGTTTTTTTCCTCTGTGCCACGACTAGTCTGATACCATATTAACTAGTATTTTATGTATATTACATTATTTTGAGGTACCAGTAGTGACTGGGACACACGCGTGTGACTCTAAACGCGACTGATTGTGACAGATCGTATAAAAATAACGTAGCAGGAACTAAACCCGCGCCTCTTAGAAACCGTGCTCCTTTAGGTTATCAACTTATTAATTTTGTTAGATTAGATAAAGATAATTGCTCAAAGTAATTTTTCACAAGGGAATGCTATTCTACACTAAGAATAGAAAAATATTTTTATACAGTATAACATATTTCCACTTTGTTACTTAATAACTCGTATGATAAATAACACCTCTTCCTCTTTTCGTTCCTATACAAAGTACCAACCCTTTCTGAATAACAAACTCAGACCACTTTATCTTAGTACATCTTAATGACATCCCACTTTATATTAATGATCACAGGGAAAAATACTGAGATGTTAATAGAAAGTGTCTCTTTCTATTATCGTCGTAGTATGATTATTATTCAGGTATATATATAAAATATAATAATTACATTTATATAACTGCAATGTTTGATATGTTATCAAATACACAAATTTGTTAAATGTCCATTTTTTACATATAAATATCCCATCCCAAAAAAAAAAAAACCTTGTAAAATGTTGCCAAAATACTGGCTCGCACTGTCAAAAGGTTTTTATGTAGAGCCAAATTATTTAATAATTTTACTAACTCTACACTTTAGTTAAGATAATTATATGGCTTGGCCTTTTCGTTATGTATACTATAATAAAACAATATAAAATGGTGTAGGAGAATTTAAAAGAAGTTGTTTAACTACTGAAACCACTCTTGCTCAATCTCTACTTCTGCCACTGTTAGATTACGCTAATGTCAGTTATACTAATATTAATGAGGAGTACTCGACAAACTTGACCGACTTCAGAATACGTGTATTCGTTTTATCTTTGGCTTATATAATTGGTTTATATATATTTATATATATATATTTTATATATAAGTATAGTGATATATATTTCTATGTTGGTTTATTATTATTAACGTCCGAATGCATTCTTTTTGTTATTTTATATTTTCTCTGCTTTCTTTCTTGTGTAGTACAAAAAATAAATGAAAATTATAAAAAATAAATAATAGAACACGAATTTATAATGTTTAAAATTATTTTATGTCTATTTTCACATGCACATCGTCGAAAGTACTGGACCAATTTGGATGAAACTTTTTTTTGTTGTAACTATATTGATTTTGAAGATTTCCACACCTGACGCAGAGCCGTAGGGATCCAGCTAAACTATAAGAATTAATTTCATGTGTCCATGACCAAAGTTGTTAAGTGTGAGTGATAACATTTTAAAATGAGATATAAAAATTAAAGATCTGAAGCATCTGATGAACTACCATGACTGTCCAGCTATAGTATAATAAATAATGAAATGTGGTCATAAAAAAAGTTGTGGAGCGTAACGAGTATTTTCTACTGACGTATAAAAATTGAAGATCTAAAACATCTGGTGAAATACCATAATAGTCCAGCTAAAGTATAAGAAATGTATCCATAACAAAAATTGTTGAACTTGAACATTTGTTGAATAATCATATCAGGCCAGCTAAACTATAACAAACAAACCACTATAAGAACAGAACCAGCTAAGTTAAAGATCTGGAAAATGTGAAGAAGAATAAAATAGTGGTAATAACTTAGCTAAATTGATAAGAACTTAGCTAAATTGAGTTCCGTCACTCAACACGCAATGCCTCCAGAACTCGGCGGAATGTGGACAACGGTGTGTCTTAACACTAGGTTCCCTCTGCTTACCGTATTGTGTGCGGGATATAGCGTGAAACTGTTTTAATTTTATGTAATTGAAAATGTCTCAGCGAAAGATATTTTTAGTATAGTGGACATGTAACGATAGATTACATAGATACATACATAGAGACATAGATTAATCTATACACGTAGACTCTGTCGGTCTGGAATTTCAATAAAGCCGTGTTTTCTAAATACATATAGTTATTAACACAATACTTAAACATATATAAACAATTAAAAAAATGTTGTCCGTCTGCCTGTTTTTTTTGTTGTGCTTCCCGTTGACGTAAAATTCTGAAATCGGTACGGAAACCGATTCCGACTCCGACGTTTATTTAAGTTCATATTTTCGGAATAATTAACACGATACTAAAACACAAATAAACAATTTTTAAATGCTTGTCTGTTTGTATGTCTTTTTGTTTATCCAGATCTCTGGAACTACTGAATCAATTTTTGTGAGACTTTCACTGACAGACGGATGTTGTGGAATATCATGTACGCTTTTTATAGATTATTATCCGTATTTTAAGCAGATTCCGCTTTTACGCAAGAAAAGTGTGTATATATCGCCTAAAGAGCTAAGCATAATATAAAAGTCAAAATCAAAGTCTAATAATTTTCAACACGCAATACCTCGAAAAAAAATTCGAAATAACGGGAAACGAAGTGTCTAAAAACCTATCCCTCTATTTGCCCTGCTATATGCGAGATATAGCGTGAATCGAAAATCCATTATAAATAACTAAATTCCACAAAAAGATAACACCAATATCAAAACGTATCCACATTAACGGCTGTGAAATCAATTACTAAGACAATAAGACCTTTTGCAAGCACGTTACGCTGAATCAATTAGTAATTCTACGCAGGCCTTTGAGAGGGAGACATGCTGTTTATCATTGTATTCGCTGCGGCAACTCTAATCAGCCTTACGTCTGCTGATAGTGATAACGAACACCCCTCCCTGATACCAGATACGTACAAAGATGTCTTCTTAGTGAGCAAGGGGAAACCGAGACTTGGTTGGTTTAAGTAATGATTTATAGTGTGACTATAAATGTTAAATAAGCGATAATAGCTGTGGGTCGCTGTGGTAGCGCTATTGGCTGTGGGTTCGAACTCTATTTTTATATATTTATATTTATTTAAATTAACATTTTCATTTCCTTGCTCTGGCATTGAGGCAAAGTCCGTCAATCAATACGCAATGCCTCCAGAATTCAGCGGAAAATGGTGAGTGTTTTAACACTAGGTTCCCTCTGCCTATCCTGCTGCGTGCGGGGTATAGCGTGAGGCTGATTTTAATTATACTTGACATTTAATGGCTTATTTATGTACCTATATAGAAGTAAGGAAGAATATAAAGAATTTTATCTTTAATATTAGTTAAAATTTGAAAAAAACCTTGTAAATTCGTAAATTGACCCCAAACGAACAATCCTTTGTCAAAAAGAGTAAATTAAATATTAAATAACAATTGTTTTGTGAAACAATGCTAACATTTGCAAAAGTATAAAATACTTGATAATTAGAATCTAGCAACATTTTCTAGCGAATTTCATAGAACTTTATTCAAGAAAATTCTTTTTAAGTTTTTGCCATTTTATAGGAGCTACGGATTTGTGCGTTTATTTATTTAATACTGTGACCAAATATGCTTAAATTATTTCGTTCTACGTTTAGTTGATTTCAGTGATCACTGAGATAGATTATATTTGCAAACGAGATATATATTTTTTCTCTAAAGCTATATTTTTAACCATAATATTACCAAAAACAAATGTAGGTTTTCTTGACTCTTTCACAGTGATACATTAATTTTAACTTAATTGTTTTTTATTCCTCACCAGTTGAAATATTTAAAATATTCAATATTTCGTTTCCTCGAGTGAGGATGAAATTCAGAATCAGTCACGCTGACAGTTCCACATTAGTCCCCCTCCGCCACAACTGATCTCTTAATATTTTATTAAATAAATTGATTTAAAATTGTCAATAAAAATTTTCCATTACCGAGTGGCTGACACACAACGCAATACTACATTAGGGAGTATAGAGAGAACTAAGTCAAGATTTCTAGAAATTTTCGGGAAAAAAATTCGGTACCTTTCATTTTACATCTTAAACTCACGTAAACAAAGTTACAAGGTACTATTTACTCGTAAAATACTATTAATTCATACACTTATACAGGAACAGGTAAAGCCTCGTGCTGGGCGAGAGGTGGCACGTGCGTCCACATACGACATTGCCCAGACTTAAATTTTGAGTCTTCTGTAAGTGGATGTTCAACGAATTTCAAAGTTTGCTGCAAAAACTTTCAAAAGCTGCCGCCCACTGTTGGTGTTTTGAGAACCAACTATCAGCAAGATTTTCCAGAAGATTGGGATGATGAACATATATTATTATGGAAATTGTAGTTACTTATTGAATAAACAACATGACTAATACTGCTTTGTTGATATTCCAAGACTTACATCTTAATCCGTAGTAAGCCCTAACTAGTAATGCATAGGCATAAAGTTTCATATACATTATATACTTATATACATTGTATATTGAAATACATGAGCGGTAAACCATTTGACCACGTATAGTGGTGATTTGTGGAATATTATTATAATAAAAGATATAAATTTTAAAGAATCTTTATTAAAATCTAATTGAATTTAATTAGATCAAGGATTCTAAGAAGCATGAGAGCTCTATTTAATTTACATTTATATTCATATGAGTAATCTAAAAAAATAGCTTCACGTTATATCCCACCCTAGTAGTGTAGGCAGAGGGAACCTAGTGTTAAAACTGTTTCCACATTTCCGTAAAGGAACTAATATTACCATATTTATATTATTCTTACGGAAAAGGATATAAAAACTGAGTGTACGCCTTGATTTAAATATCAATTATGTACATATAAAAGTACCTTGCTAAAATCGACCAACATATTTCTTGTATATCGTAATGTTCGCGTTTTTCAAGTTAATGTCTTAGTAAATGCTTAAAACTTAAACGTTAGTTTCCTTCGTACTTTATTTTTGATCACAATTGTTGTTGCCAACTTTTAATTAAAGAATATTTTAAAATCATAAAAACTTAGTGTAGCATTAAATGATATGACTGTAGGCGAATCTTCTACAGATTACAAATAGACCAATTTAGTCACCAAACCACCAATTATACCAAACAAAATTATACTTTTGTTGTAACCCTACACTTAAGCAGACTTTGATATACAGAATTTTCTTCTTCTTCTATATTTTTTTCCTCTACTTTAACATTTCTATATAAGAAAAATGATAACTTCAATTTGTAGCTGCACTGGAAAACTAGACATAATTTTCTACACTAATACATTTAAAGTTATTAGTAAAACCACATCCTATTAAGCAAAAGCGCCGCAAAATTTCGACATTTTCCCGAAAATAATTTTCCACGGAAAATTTAGAGGACATTAAGCCGGTATTACCATAATTCTGTCGTGTACATTGAAACTAAGTTAAGCAGCCAAGTTTAATTAACCTAAAAGAAGTTAAAGTGTTATAAATTACGTTCAACCGCCCTCATCCGCACTATCACTGGAGATATTAAGGAGTTTTGGTCAAAGACGATATTTAGTTGGAACGTGTGCCAAATTAGTTCGCCAGCTACCTCATGTACATAACAAATATACCTGACCCAGAAACTAGTATATTTCTTTATGATTTGTTTTCCCATTCTCCCGAATAAATTATTATTTTGTTGCCGTAAGCGTACTGTTATATTGACTCCATATTTTTTCTTCTTTGAATAATGTTATGGAAATTTAGTATTCAAGAAACTACTTAATATTCAATTTTTATGCAAAAGACTACGCTTTGTTTCATAATTAGATTGAAATAAAAAATAGTACACAGTAGTTTAATGAAAAAAATAAGATTTAGCAATAAAAATTGAAACTTAGATAAGATTTAAAAATATATGAAAAAAATTAAATTATTTAACGCGATGTAATTTCAAATCTTTGCTTCCCAGTTCAATGTAAAAATTCTAATCATCTCCAACAGCCTAGCTCTCAGTTTAAAGAAAATCTGTAATACCGAGAACAATAGAAAAACGTGCCAAGTTTACAGCTGGAAATTGAAGTGATTGCTGTCCATTCGAACGCTACAGACTGACAGTTATAGCAATTTTTATTTAGAGACTCACAATAAACGCCGAAAATTGTACAATTTTATTAAAAAGAAATCATTTTTTAATGGACTTTATGATGCAGTTTACATTTTTGATTACTATAGTAGTTTGTGATTAACAATTTAATATTAAAATTTATTCTTGATCATGTCGTAATATTTTAGAAAATGCAAACAAGGAGCTAAGGCTTCAGTGATGTAGAATTAATTTGTAATATATTTATTGATTTCCCGCGTCATTGTTAGCGACAAGTAGTGCTTCCACTGGCTGTAAGGCGATTCATTTTTTCTAGCGCCTCGCTGTATTCCGCATACATCAAGATAGGCAGTGTGTGTGTTACCTACCTAGTGTTAAGACACTTCGTTCTTC
Source organism: Heliconius congener (assembly GCA_018230605.1). Lineage (NCBI taxonomy): Eukaryota > Metazoa > Arthropoda > Insecta > Lepidoptera > Nymphalidae > Heliconius > Heliconius congener. The sequence goes on along the minus strand of DWAO01002302.1, from coordinate 9,519 downwards.
ATTTTCCGCCGCATTGGCGGCGGAATGGCACCAATTCGTTTTTTTAATTTTTTTAAGGATTATTTGTATTTAATTATTAAAACAATTAATGGAATTTGAAAGTCTATCATTTTTAGAACTAAAGCGATTGGAGGTCCCGATAACTTTACCAGCACAAATGATATTTAAAACTGTAGGTAAAATTACATTTAATATTTTGATTGTAACGTCAATTATTTATTTAAATATTGCATGTAATATATAATTGCTAACTGTAAAAATAAAAGGAAAAACTGCGGCCAGTGGCCTGAGGCCAAATATTTAATATTTTCATTTCACCGCCTTGGTAACGAGGCAAAAGCGCGACGTTGAGCTCCGCTACACAACACGCAATATTTAGAGAAGTGTCTGAACACTGGGTCCCAGGTACCGTCTACCTACTCTGATGTGAGCGGGATACAGCGTGAATAATAAAAAAAACATAGTAGGTACTTTACTTGTTTCCTTTTAAAATGTATTACTCTCTGAGGTGATTTACCGTTAACACCACAGTCAATAAAGGTTCAACGAAATTGCTCCGAGACATCTAAGGGTTCAGTAATAAATCGCGTGGTAGGCAGGTTAATTAGACAATACCGCCAAATGGCGGCACGTGAATTGGAACTGCGTGGATGACGAAATACGAAACAACCTAAACAAATTACCTCTTTCTTATGGATAATATAAATAAGTTATTTACATACGAGTTTGTGAGTGGAATTAACGATATTTTATTATAGTTATTTACTATTTTTACACTGGATAAAGTTATCTGATGTTATTTTGTGACGAAAGTTTTGTACAATAATTTCACTAAGTGTTTTAGTTTCTTTTCCAGGTGTACGCTGTATCCCGCATAGAGCAGGGTAGGCAGAGGGAACCTAGTGTTACACATTCCATTCCTTACTTTCTGCTGATATTTTTGAGTATTTATATGTTGAGTAGCACAACTCAATGCATCGTTTTTGCCTTAGTATCAGAGCAAAGAAATGAAAATATTAATAAATAATAATTCATTCATCCGAGTGGGAACCCACAACCGTCGGGCTTACCGTCACACATTTGTTCCCTTACACCACGACGACCTCTTCAAGACAAACTTTTTTATATAATAATTTCATTATTTTTTATTTCAATGTATTAATTAGCTTTAATACAAATTGACACATATTAATTCTACGTATATACAAGAAACATTTGAACATTAAAAATTTTATCCTTAAAAATCTTAGATATTATATAAAAAACCAAATTCAATCAAGTAGCAAAGTACTGATACTCAAATAATAATTATCTTTAGTAACTAACATAAAATCTGAAGCCTAAATAAAGTATATATTTTGTATATTAAAGGAAAAAACCGATGACAACTTAAATTATAATGCAAATTTATTAGAGACGCTTAAACAAAGTCCCGTAAAATCACCATTAAAAGTAGAGCCATCTCTCGCCCGACGACGACGGTGAAAGTTTCAGTATAAACTAAAAACACTCGGAAAAGTTTTACGTGCACATAGCAAAGTAGGCAGAGGGAACCTGGAAATCTAGTGTTAAGCACTCCGCCCCTATTGAACCAGTTCCATTACCCAATTTCCATCGAATTGGCCTCTACACCAGGGCGAAGAAATGAAAATATAAAACATTTAATTTCCTCAATTGAAAATCGAACCCACAACCAGCCTACTTTCAGTAGAGCCATCTATCCAGTGAAAGTTTCAGCGGAAACTAATACAACCCCTCGGAATTCCGCCTTACGTCGTTTTCTATGCAAATGTGTCGAGAACACTACAATACATTTCGCCATTTACATTCAAGCTAATTGCTTTCCTTTCAGCGAGTGAACAAACGATCACTTATTTCTTTGACCGCAACACCTTATCGACATTGCGAACCATTTAAATTATGGATGGGAATATTTTAAAATATTATCGGTTTAATTGATTCGTTTATTATTTACGTGATATGTTTTTTAATAGAAGAATATGTAATAGTAGGGTAGCAAAGGGAACTTGAAAACCTCTCTTGTCCCTCACTTTCCGCCAGAATTTACAGGCATTATGTCTCAAGAAGTGGAACTCAACGCCACTCTTTGCCGCATACCAAAGCGGAACAGTGAAAATATTAAATATTTCGTTTCTTCGAGTGGGATTCTAGCCCATAGACGCGTGTGGTCCTGCGGCACGATTGGCCTCAACTTCATTCGTTTGTCTGCTTGTCTGTTCGCACGTTTTTGCTGTAAAGCTATTAGACTTGGGCAAGGTAGACTTTAATAGATAGTTAAGACTGAAACACTTCATATAAAACCATAGAAATCCAACCAAACTATAAGAGATAATAAAATGCTATCTCAACAAAAAAAATTGTCTGATGAAGAACCATTATTGGCAAAAACTATAACATATAATCTTAAAAAAAACATATACTTGAGGTAAATTTCTCAACAATGTCTTAAAATTAGGTTCCCTCTGCCTACGTTGTTAAATTCGGGATACAGTGTGAAACTGTATATAATAATTTCATAACACCTTAAGAATTATTTTTAAATTTCTAGCTTCAAACCGAGCCACCACTAGTAACATTATATCAAAAGTTACCTCACTAACTTCGTCTTTGTTATTTATATAATCAACTTGAGATAAATACGTGTATATTGAATCTATTAAGTTCCCTCTACGGAGACCTACTTCGCGAGTTTACTTAACCCAAAAGCGAGGCAATTTATTTGAGAACCGAGATAATTACCAACTCATCATCATAAAAGGAAAGTTGTAATCGCATATAAGGTTACCTAATATATGACGTAACAAGGTTCCAGGTTCCAGATTACTGAAATATTAGTTGGAGTTGGCTTTAGTTAAATAGGTGCAATCAAAGTTGGAAAGACGTTCCCAAACAACATTTGATATTCATGCTTAGTGGGTGCGTTGACCGGCCCTACCCTACAGGCGTCTGGAGGCGTCTCATTATTACTGTAGTCTCAGAAACAAAGTCCTGAAACTGAAGCGAGTTGCGAGGTACCTTTGCCTTTATAAAATTTTTAACTAGTTGTCTTTGATGTTCTTGATAGAGGATATGAAGAGTTTTGTTTCATAATTACATTGATGTTTTGTAGGTAGAATTGTGATATCAGTTAGAACCTATGAGGTGTAGTGTGATTGGTTTGGGTTCTCATTTTATTTGAGTATTAGTGGTAAGTATAAAGATTATAAAATATTGTTTTAAGAAGCATATAAAATGATAAAAAAATATTCCTTATTTATAGTGAAAAAAGAGCATTAATTATTTTATTACAGCGGAAAGTGGAGAACGCAGTGTCTTATCACTAGGTTCCCTCTGCCTATTCTGTTATGTGTGCGATACAGCAGGAAGCATTTTTTTATTATTTGCTCACGCATATGAGACGCGTGTAATTAAATATTCAGACTACAAGTAAGAGATTAATAAATTAAAATGATTAGCTACCATACGTCTAATACCTCTCACTTACGAATTAAACCTACCACTTTCCGGCTAAAACCACTTCGAGTTAATTAAATTATGATAACAATTTGTATCTTCAATGTGTTGTTTAGGCTAGTCGTGCCGCAGAAGCACGAGCGAGTGAGCGAGCTCAAGGAAACTAAGCTAAATATTTAATAATAATTTCTTTGCTCTGGTAACGAGGCAAAGTGCAGCGTTAAATTCCGTTATTTATCGCACAAAGTCTCCAGATTAGGAGGTGGAAAGTGCTATGAGTGAGATACAGTGTGAAGCAAAAAAATAAAAAACCGAACAAGCGCGAGTCGGGGTCGCTCAGTGAGGGTTCCGTACAAAAAATTGAGGTTTCTCACTTTTTCAGAAATTCAAGCTTAGCTTAGCCAGAGCCCTTTCATCTGATATCTCACTGAAATAGATATAATAAAAAAAATTGCCCCCTTTTTATTTTTTTACCATTTAACTATTATACAAATGTATAATTTTCAGATTTTTTTCCTGAACAATAGTAAAGATAGTACCTGTAGATGCTAGCTACCAAATTTCATAATTCTAGGTCAACCGGAAGTATCCTATTAACTTTGATTTCCTGTATAGTGTCGAAATACGCGTTTTTTACCATATAAGCGACCACATCTTTTAAATCAATGTGCATATACAATTTTTTTGCAGGAAATTATGTTATATTTCCAACAGTTCCTGAAAAAAACTCCTAACAGACAGAAGAAAAGACAACAAAGTGATCTAATAAGGGTTCCCTTTTCTCTTAAAAAATACGGAACCCTAAAAAATATATATCTTACATACAAATTACTGTTGTGGTAAATGAAATATGAGCAGGCTTTGAGTACAGTATATAGCCGCGCTATGAAATTGTGGTCACGCTGCGCTATGAAATGATGGCCACGTAAATAATAGTTATCATTGAGTCTAGCTTTATAATTATATACACAGTTTTTGGGCTTTTAAAATATACCGTTGCTTATCAAATAGTAAGTACATCAATTAGACATTTTTTTTATCTAATTCTCGATGTATCTTGCACACATCACGGCAGGCAGAGGGAAAGTTTGTGAGTAGTTTTGGTAATAAATATCAAAATAAATTAACCATTAAAAAAAATAGGTCATCCTATCAGGTTAATAGACTGACTTATTTACTGATGAAATATAAATTTGTAAAGCTTTTATAACGTCACAAAAATATAAAATAGTTACGAATTCATTGACGTTAAACGTATTACGTTCTACATAATCAATTTTTAAGGTTCCGTACTTCAAAAGGATATATAACAGAACTCATATAGGATCACCTTGTTGTCCGTCTGTCAAGAGCATTTACCTTGAATTTGTTTTGCGCTTGTGTGTATCAATCTGAAATTAACATCAAGTATTTAGGTCTATATATCTTTTTAATCACTGAAAAATCAAGCTTCTAAGTCGTTTTTGTTGTATTTTGTATGAAATTCGAACCCTATGGGGTACTTCCAAGTTATGAAATTTGGCACGAAGTGAAAACTTTTAATATATGTATATGAAAAAAAAACCATATATAGATATTACATACACATCGAAAAAATATAACTATGTATTATTTAATAATTTTTTTTTTAAATAATGGGCAAGCTAAGTTTTTCAACTTTAATATATTGTAATTCTCGGTGGGCAAATTCGATTTGCACTTAACCGGATTTTAGTAATAAAAGATTTACACATTCTAAGAAACCCTCAAAGCATATTAACAGCCATATTTACTTTCATTTCATTCCGATTCATAAGAAGATATTGAATTTTTATAACCTGAAAACGTTTTTACTGGTTATGTCACATTAAAGAGGCTCAGCTGTAGTCATAATATGAACAATAAATATATAGTATATAGATGGAAGCGTTTTCGCTCCTTTTACGGGACCGACATATAGGATACTTCAATAGTTTAGACGTAGGATTTTTTTTTCATTTTAAGATGTTTATCCATACCTGTATTTCGTGTGACGCAGTTACAAATAAATACCAATAATATAAACACCTACTACTACAAAAATACTAATAAGCATTGCCGATCTGCCGCTTTCATTTTAAAAAAATATAATTCGTTCTAAAAAGGGATCTAGATCTCACGTTCTATTAAACGCAATTGAACATCGCCACCGTTACCTAGGACTCGACTTCGTAAATGAAACGTGATATTTTTTAAACATTTTTAAAGTGTTTATAGTATTTCTATAATACTTATTATCTTCTATAATGATAATTTTATTAATTATTTTGTTTGAGAAAAAATATAATTTTTAATTTTTGGAAAAATGTCTTTTGTTTTAATTGTATTAGGTTTTTATAAAGTAGTTAAAACTGTGGTTTTTTTTAAAGTGGTGATGACAAAAACACTCTATATATGAATTATGAATGAGTATATTGTGCCTTTCACCTAAATATTAAATAAATTTTGAAGTATTTCATAATTTGTTCGACTGTGTTCTTCTTTCTATGTAAACTTAGCAATTGCATCTTCAGTGGTAGAACCTAAAGCCCTACCCGACAACTTTCATAGATTAAATATCAACATGACCTCAAATGAGACTCAATCTTACTCTCACACGAATAGAATCAGATAACCTAATAGAACTCCGTAAGCATCTGATTTTGTTATAAAAAAATTTATAATGCCCACTCGGAGGAATCAATGAGTAAAATTCATTTAGGTGATGAGGCAAGCGTTCCGCCTCCAAAACGAAATGTTATTGAGGCATCAGCGAAAAGAATATATCAAGATAAGAATCCTTAAATTTGAACTTGCTCCCTTCAACTGCTGTTATTTGCGCGTTCTCATACCGAAAAATCATATAAGACAAAATGACTTCATTAACAGTGCCTTTACATATACGCGTACAAACATAAGTAAAATATGATACGAGAAATAATAGAAAACTGGCTGTATTACTAAACTTTGAAGTGTACCCAAGAAACTACTTATTATGTAGTGTGGAGAGAATTTAATTACAGTACATTTGTTCCCACTATACTGTACCAGAGTGTTGCGGTCACGTCCGGGTTGAGTCGCACTAACACTGAATTGTCCAAGACTGAACTAAATGAAGCTATTAATATAAGTTTACAATAAAACTTAATTTTAGTAATAGCTTGAAATATTCCGTTTACATATGTTAGTGTATATTAAAATGATAGAGACCAGTCGTGGCGCAGGGGCTGTAATGTGACTGTAACCGCGACAGGTTGTGGGTTCGTTCCCCACTTGAGGAAATATAATGTTCAATATTTTCATTGCTTTGCTCTGGTTTCGATGTCAAGCGCGGCGTTGAGTTCCGACACTCAACACTTAATGCCTCGAGAATAACACGGAAAATTTCCCTCTGTCTATCCTCCAATATGCAGAACACAGCGTGAAAATTGAAAACATAAAATTTATTACAATAATGCGTAGATTATTGTGTCAACTGATTGATTGGTTACCTTTCTTAATATGAATTAATTTATATTTTAGTTTTTGTACATGTACGATGAAATATATAACATTATATAATATACCTATTGATTATAATAAAATTGTTGTCTTTACTAATTTTTATAAATTTATCGCAGTTTCAAAATAACCTAAAAAGAATTACATGTTAAAAAAATCATAAAATTATAAATTATTATTATAATTAATGAATCCATCCATCCATGTGGTTGAAGATAGAAAGCAAGTGTCAAATGCTATCTTATTCACTTTTTATCGTCATCAATCTTCTTATTCGCTACGTGAGTTTTTATATGACCGTCATTGCGTTTCATTCAACTCCAGGTCCTTATAGGTTAGACCTTCTCTCCTGTTTGGCCATCTATTCATCTTATTGCTTTATCACCTATCGTTCATCATTTTGGCATATAAAACATTTATATTCCATTTGAGGCCAGTCGTGGCGCAGGAGCATTAGTATGATTGTAAACGCGATTGGTTGTGGGTTCGATCTCCACTCGAAAAATTAAATAATTATTTAAATTTATATTTATATTTCGATTGTCGGGGCAAAGCGCGGTGCTGAGTTCCGCCAGTCAACACGCAATTCCACGGAAAATTAGGAACGAATCGTTTTAACACTAGGTTCCTTCTGCCTACCCTGTTGTGTGTTTGATACGCGTGAAGCTGATTTATATCCCATTTATATCAACTTTGTTGAATATAAATTGACACAAAATGTTACTCCCAAAAAACTAAAAAAATATGTTACAATAAAAATTATAAATGGATTTCACTTCAATGCAGTATCTAATTCAGTAAATTTGAACTAAAATATTATGTTTTTAATTATTTAAAAAATATATTTGTCACGGTAATCAATTTAAATTTTCTTTGTTCTCATACATATTTCACATTTTTACGGTTCTCTAATTAATCTTAATTTTAGTTTCACGTTATATGTCGCATATGGCAGAGTAGGTAGAAGAACCTGGGAACCAACTGTTAAGATACTCCGTTCCCATTTAGACACTTTAGTTCCCCATTGTCCACTGAATTCTACACCGCGCTTTGTAAATGCAATCACTTATTTTGTTTACAGTTTCAGGTTGTTTCGTGTATATAGCAGGGTTTGCCCACCCTTTTAGGGTCTACATACCCTAAAGAAATTGTTGTTAATACATTATCAATTACAGTGTGAGGAAAATAATAACGTTATCCTTTTCGTACTTTTTTAGGTTTTCGTTTTAAGGAAAAAAGGAACCCTTATAAGATCACTTTGTTGTTAATCTGTCTGTCTGTCTGTCAAAAGCCTCATTATCTCAGAAAATCTTTGAGATATCGAGTTGAAATTCAAACCATATACTCATATCTACGACCCATTGATTTAAAAAAACGTAATTCTCCTCTACTTGAAAAAAAGATTTATAGAAAAGACGGCCGTTAATATCACAAAAACGCGCATTTCAACACTATAAATAGAATCAAAATTAATAGGGTGCTTCCATTTGACCTAGAATTATGAAATTTGGCAACTAGTATCTACAGGTAGTACTAGTTCAGAAAAAAAATTAAAAGTATGCATTTGTGGTTAAATCCTTAAAAAAATAATAGCCTTAAAAGAGAGGCAATGTTTGGTATTAAAGCCGCTAGTTCGAGTAAGGTATCAGAGGGGCTTTGGCTAAGTTAAGCTTGAATTTCAGAAAAAGCTCGAGACCTCCAATTTTTGTACGGAACCCTCGGTGGGCGAGCCCGACTCGCGCTTGTCCGTTTTTTTTAATGAAGCAACATATTAAATGCCTTAAAATAAATGTTCATTGCCGATAAATTATTAATATAATAACTCATAATATAGTAACGTAGAGTTCGCCTCGAAAAATTTCATAAATATCCGTAATTTTTTCCCACGTGTGAAGCAAAGTGTTGAAAGGAACACCACTTCCGGCGTTCTTTATGAATTTCTTTATACCAATATTGATTTTCGTTAACTTTCACCTCACGCTATGACGATGAGATAATTTGTCTTGTTAATATTTTGTTACTTTGAAAGTGAATCGGTGATTAAAGATAATAAATAGACGCCATTATTGAGCAGTTGGAATTTACCTGACTTCAAATGTAAGGCTTGTGGAAGGCATTCAACACTCAGGGAACCTTTTATATTAAACATGTTTGCATTGAAAACATCGTGTCATACGGTTTCGTCACGCATCTACTATGGGCACAAATTTAAAACCCATTCACCACGAACTGATTGAAAGTGTTTTAAGAAATTTTTTTCTTGTAAGTAAAGTTAACGTCAAAAATGAAGCTTACTACTACATGACATAAAAATGATGTAGAAAAGAATAAAAAACTTATACAATTGTGACTAGAATCTTTAGGAAACTTTCAGATTAAATTATTAAGAAGAATTAATTTATTTAATTATTAATTATTATTATTAGATTTTATTTATTAAGAATTTTAGTAACAAGTGAGAACTAGTACAAATTAAAAGAACAAAAATTGTCAAATACTTATTTAGAAAACGTATAAAAATTTTAACGTAGCGGGACTCGAACCCGC
>DWAO01002301.1:0-16321 GCA_018230605.1 Heliconius congener | reverse complement strand
TGTAACCACTCTACCCCTAATTACTGCAGATCGGCTGGAAATTATATGAAAATAGGTTCTGTTAGCCTGATCCGTAAATTATTTCGTGCAAATTCAAAATCTTGAAAATATATTCTCAATTCTATATAGTAGAACCTCACTAATCCGGCACTATTATGGACCAGAGCGCAGGATTATCGGAATGCTCGGAATTCTGCATTGAGCAGTAAATAAGCCGTTTATAAAAGTAAAATAATGTCTTTTGTTAATGATCTATAGATCTAATGATCTATAGATCATTCAAAACTTTGTTTGTGTTTGGTTGTTCATTAATATGAACAACCAAACACAAACAAAGTTTTGAATAAAACTCTTATCTTTGGCATGTTATTGTGCAAATTGTGGTCCTTATTTCAAAACCTCTGTTTTGCATATTTTAAAAATTATATTCGAAGAATGACGGATTATTGGTCGCTTAGATCTATTATATTTAGTACCTGATTAGTGAGATTGTACTGTATTTTCTATTACGAATGTGTTTTATCACAATGATAACATATTTTATAAAACTTTATACGACGATTTTCGTGTCATTCATAAATTGTGATATAAAACTTTTCATTTTAAACTCCAATTATTGCTAAGCATACGTAATAGAAAGTTTATACCGTTCATTAAAATGCTTGCACGCCAAAAGTAACAGAATTTCTTTGAAATTTAACATGGTTTTTATATTTTAATGCTAAAAGTCAACAAGGCTAAGTTAGAATTTATATTTCAATTAATATAAAGTAAGGTAATCTTTAATCGTTAGCGATGAATTACGTTGTTTACAACTCGTTCAAAGGCTGCAACGGAATTTAGATATTTCTAAAGATAAAAAGACTATTAAATTTTATAATACAGGAATTTAAAAATGTATATGAAATGGAAAATGAACCTGAATTTACTACATATTGTACAGGGCAGTTTATAATTGTTTTAACTCGATCAAATTTAATTAGTGTTCAATTGAGTGAAAAGGTTTAAAGTATTCAAAAGGCTATATTACTATTAAAATTCAATATTATCTACAATCCAAAAATGTGTGATACCTAAAACTACTATATAATGTATTATTGTTATAAAATATGAATATTTATAAGAAGCGTAACACGAAACTCACAGGACACATATATAGGTTCAATACACAGTATCATGCACGTAAAACACATAATATTTTGCCAATAAAATAGAGATATATTTAGCACAAACACAAAACAAAAGAAAAGACACACATAGTCCTACCTATATTCGTTTCTAGATCTTACCTCGTATTGAAGTGGTTCCAAAACATACTGAGCAGCGAAAAGACGAAAAATTACATACAATAAGTATCATTGGATACATTGTTAATCAAGGAAGAGACGTTAGAACATGTTAGAGATAATGACAAAAAATATTTGTAAACATAAAGTACATGCAAGTGCCAATTTAGCATTTATCCGTTAAATTAGAATTAGTTTAAAACAAATCTTAATTATAAGGTGAAACAAAAAAATAAATACAATTTCATGTAAATAAACAGGACTGACTGGGGCACAACATTGCGTATGTTATATATATTTCATTTGCTTAGATCATTTGATGATAACATCAAATGATCTGACAATACTTAAACCTAAATTAACACCGAACATTTATCTCACCTTTCATTAAACGTTTCCTGTTTTGCGTAGTTTTGTAAACTACCTTCATCAATGAGGAACTTCATCCTCTCGAAGAAAGATGCTGTGATGGCTGGAGGCTGTTTTCTTAGTAGAATATCTGTTGGTTTAGGAGATGACACGCAGAGCTGACTTCCTTTACAGGCTGCACTCTGGCAGCATTCTGGATCTTCACAGTCGATCAATCCATCTATTAAACATAATATAATATAGTGTCATTACCATTCATAATTCCACCCTGTCACGCTTAGTAAATAAATACTTAAAAAATATTATCGTACAGTACATAAAATCCTTATTATATATATGCTATATTTAGATTTGTCATATACCTTTATCATTGTCTTTGGAATCATCACATATTTGTTCTTTCAGAGTGGTACAATCAGGACCGTCCCACCCGTCAAAACACTTGCACTCCCAATGTCCGTCATTAGCTACCCTGCATTGCCCATGTCCTGCGCAGCCTCGTGGACAACCTTCAAGGGTGCAGTGTCTCCCATTCCATCCAGAAACACAAAGACATGTTCCGTTCTTGCACTGACCATGATCACTACATCTCGAATCACAAAGTTTTGATGTGCAGTACTCGCCGGTCCATCCTTGATCGCAGACGCAGGACTCACCGACGCAACGTCCGTGAGGACCGCAGTCTAAGTCGCATACCTCTGTAAACAGATTTTACTTGTATCTTTCTTAATATTAAACATTAAAGTGATTAAATTTCCATACTATTAAAAGTGACTTTAGTTATACAAAATCCTTAATTCCTTTTTTTAGTTAAAATTTTTTATCAATAAAAATAATTCACTGGTTTATAACAAAACAAAACTTTCACGCTCAGAATGGTAAATTTAATTGTTTTATAATCTATATTTATTTTATTAAGATATCAGTATATTTAAATATAATGATATGGTTAACCTTTTAACAATAAAATTCTGATATTATAAAACTAGGAATAACAATATTTATTTAAGACTGTACATAATTTTATAACGTACCTTTAGAGCAGTCATCTCCCGACCACCTAGCGTGACATGTACAAGTTTGTGTATCCACATCGAAGGTGCCATGACCGGAACAATCCGGCAAACATTGTAACGCATCTTTGTCCATAGTTCCGCAATCCAATCCTTTCCAACCTTTTTTGCAAACACAAGTACCTTCAATACAAAAGCCATGGCCCGAACAAGTGGGATGAGGACAATCTATTTCCTCGCAAAATTTGCTTTTATAGCCTCTAACACAGGAACATTTTCCGTTAACGCAATGCCCGTGGCCGTTACAATCTGGTACTTCACATTCGTCGTGGCGTAACGAACATTCTTTGCCCTTCCACCCGGGATTACATTGACATTCCCCATTTATATATTCTCCTCTCTGACTGCAAAGCACTGGACATACGCCTAAAATATGAAATAAGCGATATAAATAAAATAAAATACTCGTTTTAATCAGCTAAAAGCGTAATGAAACTGGACTTTCAACATGATGAAAGTAAAGTGTGAGGGTTTATTTTAAAGGACGTAATAATATTTAAGTTAATACAACTTCACTTAGTTTAGTATTATTTGAGATATAAATTCATTGACACAGCAAATGATACAGAAACATCAAATATTTTCACTTAATGTCATGCAATTTGATATTGCTTTTGTAATTTCAAATACTTTTATTGTTTGTACAGTACTGAAAAAAATATTAGAATTATACTTTTTAAACAAGGTCTCAAAATATAGAAAAGTCTCTATAGATACTTACTTTCGCTACAGTCGTCTCCACCGAAGCCAGGCTGACATTGGCAGTGTCCCATCAAACATTCTCCTTTCCCAGAACAACCGTTCGGACAGTTATGGGTCATATCATCGGCGACCATCGCAATAAATGATATTTCCTGAGGATCCCCATCATCGTTATACAGAGATAAGAACCAGTGACCTTGTTCCATATAATGTGTCACTTCTTTCTTAACGGACGGCTACAAGAGAATTTTAAATGTAATAATAACGTTAAAAGGTACTTACAACAAAGAAACGTCAGCAACGTTTTGATTTTTTAAATTTTACATGACTTAGTAAAAGTAAATCGAATTTAATATTTTCGCTTAAAAATTATTTCTACTTTACTTACATGTGAAGCCCTTGTGGTACGAGCTTTAAATCCGCTTAGGACTTCTAAGAAATGATATTGAGTGTGTGTTGGCAAAGCGTTCCGTCTCGCGTAAACACCTATAGACGCGCCCCTTGGTATCATATAGTCAAATTTGACGTAAGCCGCTTCGGATTGATAAAACTGCATGTTCCAGTAGCTATACGGAAGGATTTCTTTTGATAATTTTTCACCTAAAGTTATTTGTTTGAATGTCGTCCCATCAGGTGGGAACGACTGTGCTGGGAATGTACGCGCACCTACGGAGTAAATATATATTAGAACATTCGTTAAACTTTCGTACGATGCAAATCATGCGATGTGCTGTGATATATTGTGGTACTAATTTATGCTATATATAGGCGGTTAGACGGGATATTACATACATTTTTGGTAATTTTATTTCTTTTACTATAAATATTTTTTGCTAGCTAGCTTAGCAAATGAATTAGACATTTCTTTATATATTTTTTAATTTTTTACATTGACAATATTTAGAAGTAGACTGACATTATTAATAGTGTGTAAAAACCCATCTTCACTTCATACCATTATTTCATTTTATTAGGAAATTTGTTTAAGATAAAAGATTAATGCAAACTAAAAGCCATGCAAATTATAAACAGAAATAAGATTTTTTACTACTCGAGCATGCTTATTAAAGTGTTAGATATCTTAGACAATGTGTTGCTTAGATCCGGCAGATGTATTTTTGGTGATCGTTAGTAAATTATCTGAACGCAAAATTTTAAGACCTCACCTTCCAATATTAGAATTGGTGGAGGCTTTACTTTTGGACATACGCATTTGGGCAAATCAGTTGTAAATCTATCTGGTTCCGAAGAAGATTCTGTAGTTTCTGTTGATGTTACTTCCTTAGAAGTTAACGTGATCAGTTCATTGACTGTGGATGTTTCGTAAGAATCAGATTGCTTAGTTACATCTGTTGTCACATCTATAGTAGATTCTGTCTGTGTAATTGTGGAGTTCTCCAAAAAGAAATTTTCATTAGAAGCAGTGGTTAGCTCTATTGTACTATAATCTGTAACTTTTGTCGATGCTTCTTTACTAACAGTTGTAGTCTTGTCTGTATAATCATCATATAGACTTTCAGAATTATTGACATCTTCACACGACGGGCATGAACATTCACAACTTCCACCCCAATTTTCTGTGTTAACGGTTTTTATAGTTTTTGTAATACTATCGATTGTCACTGGTTTATTAAAATTTGTGGGCATTGTAGGTTCGCTGCTCATGGGAGTAATTTTAACAGTTGGAATTTCGTTTGCTTCACCAACTGTAGGAACAGTCACTGTCAGTGAATATAAAGGTTTATACGAGTCATTAGCGTCATCAGCAGAAATGGTTAAGTTAATTAAAACATGTTTAGCATTTGACATAGTGTCTTGAGTTTTTGATTCTGAAGCAATATTTAAAGTTGATGGTTCACTTTCAGTTTTCAATGAAATTGGAGTACTAGTTGTATTCATAGTATCTGTATAATTAGTAACACTCGGCGAAGGCTCAGTTATTGACAACACATGCTCATTTATTTGATTAGGCTTATGCGTAGTAAACATAATTGCACTCTCCACGGAGGGCGATTTTGTTATATGTGATGTTTTAGGGAGAGCTTCCATGGTTTTCAGCTCATTTAAGACTTCATTGTCAGTGACAAAATTAGGTTTGTGCGTAGTAAAAACAGGGGTGCTTTCAGTTAAAACAGATTTCACTTTTTGCGTGTTAGGTGAAAGGTTAAAATAATTTGCAGTTTTATAAACGTTTCTCTCAGTAATAGGGAGTGTAGTGTGCTCACTTTCATAATGAAATTTTTCCAAACTACTGTCTCTTTCAGTGGGATCATTAGAATATATATGTAATTCCTCGCTTACTTCATTTAATCTGGTTAGTAGTTTTAGATATTGAAGTTTTTGTAATCCATATGAGTAGACTGAAGATGAATCACTTTGCATATAGCTAGGTTCATATGCAATGTCATCTTTTTTATTGAATGCCATTTCACGAGGATAATCTAAATTAGTTTCTTTGGATTTTGTTCTTGTTAAGTTTTTGTTAAGTATGGTTCCCACGTTTTCCTGCGATTTAATAGTCGAGTTGTATTCGGAACTAATGGTTGGAGTTTTGATTTCAAGCGTAATGTTATTATTAGTTAGAACACCAGTGTTAATCGATTCACCAGAGGTAGATATAGAAGCGTTATAAGCATTTACACTTCCCGTTTGCTCTGTGGACGGTTTGTTTGACACACTATGCACTAAGCTAACAGTGGTCAAAGGTGTTGTATTTTCATGCATATCTACATAAGAAGAGTCCGTGGAAGAAAGAAAATTTAAAGAAGAAACAGAAGAATTTAAAGAAGCATGCCCATCTAAACTTCTACGAGGGCGTGAATGTATTTCTTGTTTACCTGAAGATGACGCCGAACTTTGGGATGGCTTTGATAATGATTTGTTACTAGATTCTAGGGTCGTTGCTTTCGACGTTGGAAATTTATCCGTTTCACTGACTAACACTGAACAAGGCTTAGCGTTTTGATATGACCAGTTGTCAGTGAAATAGGACGCTGTAAAAAGGGAATCGATTAGATACATTAAAAACATATATATACTCGTATAATAAAAATTAATTGTCTGGGACATGTACTTGAATACACTATTATAATATTTATTTAGAAATTAATTAGAAATATGGAAATATATGTATAATTAATAAATTAAAGATTTTTTAAAATCTTACCTGACATATATGATGCAATAGATAAAAGAAGAACAAATAACACTATAAATACGATGGCTGTGCATTTCCAAGAACATCTTGAAGACAGGCCTTTTCTGAAGTGGAACCTTGAAGAAGTTGGCGGAAAATGAGTCGCCCTTAGATTATTTCTAACAGGTAGAACAGGCACTGGGGCTCCGAATGCAGGATGCCTGTCACTTCGGTCCATCCTGTCTAAAGTACTTTTTTCTTGTTTTCCTGGACTGCTACACGACGAGTTTGATTTGTAGTCCATAGACGGATTCTTTTGTATGTCCCCTGAAATTTTACTTATATTATTACAAATTCTTTGTTAAAAAATATATTAAAAAATAAGATAGATCAAATAATATTGAAATAAAATTGAAATATATATTGAAATATAATCTTAAAAGGAAAAAATATATTTTAATTGACTGATAGTAAAAGTCACGTACATGAACTCATACCTGAAGGCACGTAGAAATTTCCAGAAGGAGTTCGAACGAGACACGATGGCTCAAAATCCGCGAGATCAGCCGGGTTGCCGGTGATCCGTCCGTTCAAACGGGACATAGTCGGGTTGCGGGGTGGCACATCTGGAGGTGGCCGGGTACCTTCAAGTAAACAACCTGAAAGAAAAAAAACGGATAATTGCATAATTATACAATATCAATATTGTTATGGTAACACTAGGTTTCCTCTGCCTACTTTGCTGCGTGTGGGATACAGCGTGAAGCTGAAAAAATATTGTTTGCGTTATATAAAAAACGTATAAAAACTGAACGCAGCGGGACTAGAACCCGCGCCTGATGAAAACATTGATGACAACGTTCTCATCAAGCTACGTTGAAATTTTTACACGTTTGTTACAACTTATTTGTGTTAGGTTCTCTGTAGGAAGATTTTTACAAATTTCCGCTATCCAAAGATAATTACTAAGAAATATCGTCTGGCAAGAGATAACGCTATTTATTAAATATTTATAACATTTTTAAAGTGTTGTTCTATACTTAGGAATGAAAAATACTTATTTAGATTTTATACGTTTTCCAAATAAGTATTTTTCTTTAATAAAGTTTCTAAGATTTTTTGATTGAATATTTTTTTTGGTATTCAATTATGTATAATAATACAAAAAATATGGTACATTATAGATAAATATCTAATATAAATTGCGGAGTTGAGGTTGCCACATAATACGTAATGTCAATTTGGGCGGTATAGAAAACGTAAAAAATGGAGAATAGAAACGTATTATACTAGATTCCCTCAGCCTACTCTGCTATATACGAGATACATCGTGACGCTCAATAAATAAAATAAAAGTGGCTTCTTTAGGAAATAGGCAGCAATTGTCAGGATTTTATTAAAACTAAACAGCATTGATGGCTCGTAAATAAACAGAAAATCTATGGAAATGGTTCAAAGATCGCGTGTTTCGGCAGTTACTTAATAAAGGAAATATATTAGATCGGGAGCTATCGGCGGAACCGCGGGGCGCGGCGGCCTCTCCCATCGCTAATATAAGTTAATGGAAAATCGAAGCATTATCTACCCCACCACCCTATCTTCCGACCAACTTTTGATCCTCGACAAATTTTAAGGATTCCTTCGAGCGTTAATTAATTTATTGTAGCGGGCGATGTAGCCGCAAGAAAACTCAATTAATTTTAAAAGGGTTTTTATGTTGTTTTTTTTTTCGGCGATCGCCCTCTATTCCGCAAAAGAAAGCTGGTCCTCTACAATACTTGGCGCTTTGAAGCGAACCCCTTTTGAACGATTCTCCTGTAATTAGAGAGTAATGAATTTACCACGTTTTGTGAAACAAAAATTCCAGTAGCATTGACCAAATTGAAATAAAATGATTTTTCAATAATGAAATCCTATTTTTAATATTTTACACGAAGAACAACTTTAACTAACATACAAAGATAACACAGATACAAGCTCTCTAACATACTTAAGCCTGTTTGTTATTACGTAAATTCTCATTAGCATATATTAAGCGAGCTCTAAGCGCGGATAAAACGAGGCAATTTGTTTTGGAACTAATACGGCAAGTTATGCACCGTCTAGTTGGCAGTGAAAAACTAAATCTCGACATCCCTTACCTAATTTAGGAGGACAAGTATAGTCATTAATACACGCGTCAGTCTGCGTTCAAAAACAAAATGCGGTCCATTTATATCGAGTCCCGGGAGCAGGAATTATGGTAATCGGACGAGCCGCGTCTTTGTGTGTAATGGCTGGTAATTACCGGGGCACCTCCCGGGGACACTTTGTCTTCTAGAAGGGGCCCTAGAGTTTGAGAATTCGACACTCGTTAACCGAATCGTCTCAACTTTGTGAGGGAACACGATTTTGAATGTCGCTGTGGGATTTGTCGAACTTTTTACGAGATTGCCCACCTCAGAGTTTGCAACAAACTGTGTTTTTACATCTATTTTCTGAATTAGCCGATTCGTTTGATTGTATGTTACGCGTCAGTACATGCAGGGCCCTCAATAATAATCAGACGGTAGCACTATCAGTTTTTCGGTTCGTTTGTTTTTATATTTTTCGAGCCATGTGGCCTCCCGGTTTCCGTGAAACCTTTCTGAAAAACCAAAGCTTTGTTACTTATTGGAAGATAAAAGTGCCGTGTTTCGGCTCATTTGCGGCCGAACTCAGCCCGATCAAACGTGATTATTTATTGGAAATAGAAAAGGAGCTGACGAAGCTCATAATAAAATCAATTTTATAAAACCGACAAATAAGATTAAATCGATTACTATTTGTTACGATCTAGAAAAATGCGCTGGCTAAGTTATAATAATATTTTTATTATTTCTTTTTATCTTTACGAGTCACTCGCATTAAGAATCGTATGTATAATAAATATAAAGACATTGCGTATATCGTGTGAAATCCAATTAATAATAAGGTGCATTATAATTAGAAAATAAAGATATATTTCAATCAATAATATAACAATCCTCATATGGGCAATCCAATCCAAATTCATCATATACAATCAGTTTTATTCTAGGTCGACTCGATGGTGCCACAGTTTGTTATTTAAAGCGTATTTTACTCACACATTATTCTATTTATAGGATTTAGGCGGTTTACGTTGACAGTGCACAGATGAAAGCAAGTCATATTTATCACACTTACAGTCAAACTGTCAAACAAATATCTCTTTCAAGTCGTTTCATAAGTTGGGACGTTGATGTATGTCGGTGCAGTTTGGATTCGCGTCACACGACGATGGTAACTGGATACATTTGGGCAATATCAGCGGACGGGAGACGAGAGATGCTGTCGCACACGTGCCGACTATCTTAAGCTCGTTACTTCGAGCTTTCGTGGCAATTTTGTATTTACCTCTTTAATCTGTGTTGTGTTCAAAATTTAAATATAACTAAAACGTATGAGACTCATCATTTTCATATATCTCCAGCGGTACTCAGCAGACGGAGAGAACATAAAGATATAACACTCCTTTCCTCAAACGACGATGCCCATATTAAACAACTATTTTATAGAAACAAGAAATTCAAAGAGCTTTCCAAAACCTTAATAAATTCTCGCCCTACATAACGCAATGTACGTCAATTATCTACACACATCTGAATAGATTTCGAATCAAATTTAGCACCAAAGTTGATCAGAATGTGCAATATTTATATGGGAACAGCGCACCGATTTATAGTTAGGAACAATTGGAAAGTTGGTCCGGCGTCGCTGACTTCGTTTTAATTAGTACCCATTCATCGTGAAACAATTGAGTCCTCGAACGAATCCATTATAGGAAACTTTTCGATAGTCGAAAGAGGTGTATTCAAAGTTTGCGATTGTGATGAGATCGGCCGGGACCGTCTTTGAACATGAGATACGAGATACGATGCTACCAATCTATCTTAGGAAATTTCAATCGATGAGACTTTTTAGTAGACAATCTTGAAATCTAGAGATTCCTGCGATTGTAATAACTTTTAAGCTTAAAAGGCTTTATTTTTTACATAACTATTGATAAGATTTTTTTAGCTTCATGTTGCATTCTGCACGTAGCAGGATAGGCGAGTCCAGGGAACCTAGCGTAAGGCACTCCATTCACGTTTAGACACCTTCGTTTTATTTATTACTGATAAGATTTTCACTTATGATTTCTAATGAATGATTTTGTATGTCATTTGATCAATGCAAAGGAAGGGATCATATTATAATTATGACTGATCCGAGATTAAATCTCAAGTATTTTGCCTTCCTCCCAATACCGGCGGTCTCGTTATTAACAAACAACTCCGCAGCGTCAACGAAAAATTCTTTTAAAGGAAGTCGAATTTTATCTCCGGTTACGAGGAAAATCGCCTGCCGTAATGATATTACGCATGTATTAAATCGATGGCTTTCAGTTGGCCTGGTTTCGTTAAATATTACGCCTTATCAGCTTGCGTTTAAATTCATTCCTATTGAATAATGCGATTTACGTTGAACGTGGCAAATGCTTTTTGAATTATAATGAAATAACTTATTCTGTAGCACCTCTTAACTACACTTTACTGTGATTCATATTAACATGCTTGCTTTATTTTATTACGAACTGGAACCGTTTTAAATACAAAATAAATGAAATATTTTTTATATTACTTAAAAATCAAGTTCTAGGTGGCGTTGATGAACTGCTGAGCAAGTCTACGACGCATTGCAGATTAAATTTCAGGATATTTCAGTAATTTAAATACACAATTAAAAGCATGTAAATATATACTAGGAGCAATGTATCACGTCAAGGAACGGTCGCTTGGCGCAATGATAAGATTACTAGACAAAGGAAGTCCACCCATATCACTATAACCGCTAAACGCGAGCCTTCATTGCTACCGTTTGCTGGGCGGGTTAAATTGGACCATAATACTTGGGTCATAGAGTCTATAATTGCTTTTAGTGTTGTTATTAGTATCGCAACGTCAACGTCTGCTTCGCTAAAGGACACTCGGCTTTATTTATGCCGACATACTGGCAATGTTACCTTATTTGCCGTTCATTGCTTATGTTTGTATTAAATTTAGATCTTCCCCAGTTATAAATAGAGTTGAAATCTGACTACTGTCGCGGGTTCCACCAGCACAGTGATAGGGAAAAGTGAACTTTTTGGTGTAGAAGTTAGATTTTTTTTTCCGTCCGCTCTGATAGTAGCCAGGCGGCTTCCGGTACGATAAGGAGACGTTGCCTAAGTCGGTACGTCACGCGACCAGTGCACTAATTTATGTTGCGATTCGAGATATAAGGCGAATGGACGACGCCACCTCGTGAAGTCGGTATTTTTTATGGCTATGGTAATATCTGAACAAAAAGACATTCAAAATTTGCATTCTACGAGTATTAAATGTGGATTTGAATGCATTAGGAATTGAAATCGATGCCTTACGACTGCGGAACTAAGAATTTCTTTGTAGAATTTATATTTTATGACTTCTACTACTTTTTATCACACAAGGCATAAGATATTTTATTTAAGTGTAAAAATTTTACTATTTGATTTTAATGTTTTTATTAAAAGCACCATCGTAGTAATATTAATAAATATTATGTATATTTAGACTAAAATTATATATTAACAATAAATATTTCATTCCCACGAATGTTACAGTGAAAAGCGTTTTATTTCTAATTAGAACAAAGTTGGACCGAACCATTTTATCTGAGGAGATCAAAGACTTCAAAGCAAAATATAGAGAGATTACGGAGTTTGATAATAAGGATAGTCGTTCCGCTCGTTAGAGGCGCTCCTTCATTAGAGTTTACGGAAAAGAAGAAAAAATACCACTGACTCCCGTTACCGTGTAACCCGACACCAAGTTTCAACATCTGTTAATGGCCAAAACAAAGAAGACTATTAATCTTACTATCTTATTGTACATATTTCTTTGTCTAAATCCATTAAATTAATTACGGCCGTTCTAGGAGCGGACGGTATTTATTAGTCTCGTTATCATTCATTGAATCTTTCGATAGTGGGCTGGAAGGCGGCTGATGGATGCGGTGTTTCACGAAAATGGGGCGCCAAATTGGCTGTCTGAAGAAGAATGCAGTTGTTCCGTGACTGATTCCTGCCTTGATTTGAGGGGCGATCTGATACGTGTCATTGCTGCGATTAGGGCGGCCAAATTGGGAAATTCTTTGTGACTATGACTAAGGTGTGTCCGAAACTGTTGAGAAAAGATTGTATTATGAGAAGTAAATTCTTTGAAATGTTCGTTCAAAGTAAGAAAAATATATGAAAATAATAGGAATTATATATGAAAAACTAAGAAATCAGATATTTGTGTAAAATTATAGATAATTTTTTTTGTTTCTTTAACAAAATGTTAGATCAAAATAAAAGAAAATATAATCATTTTGAGCTTTGTCGAAAATATACTATGAAGTATTATACATTCTTTTATGCATGAAATGTAAAACGAATAAAATCTTGTATACTTTTAGTTACAAATACCAAGTATGTATTTTTTAACTTCACACTGTGTCTCGCACATAGCAGTGGGATACAGAGATACTAAAAATCATGTACACGTATTTTCATCTTTTGAACACATAGTGTTCAGAAATTCTTTTCTAATTTGATATTTTGATTAAAATTTAAATTTAATTTATTAGCGAGATGGCCCTGTGTGGTCTAGGTTTTACGAGGTTTTGGTACACGGCTCGAGATGGCCGATAACACACGCCTTCATTAACCTTTGGCTGAGCATTAATTACCTTTTACAAAAACAGACTCGACTGATTAATAGTCAGATAGTTGAGTCCTATTGGACCCATTTGGGACATTCGTTCGATAAGATTCTAAAATTTATTAAAGCATTACAAAGGACCAAATGTACTACTAAATTGTGATAATTGTGTATACTTTTATTTAATGATTTATATGCTTTTTGATATACTTTATTTTTTTGCTGTAAGGGGAAAAGCTATCTGCATGTCTGTGACTTTAAGGGCAGTTGTGGCGCAGAGGCACAAGTGTATCGCTAAATCCGAAAGGTTGTGGGTTCGATTCCAGAAAATTATTATTATTATATTAATATTTTCATTTTTTCTCTCTGGTGTCTGGGGCAAAACGCTTAGTTGAGATCTGCCGCGATGAACAGCGAATACCTCCAGAATTCGGCAAAAAGTGGGGAGCGTAGTTTCTTAACCCAGGACCCCTCTCTATCTACCCTATTAAATGCGGGATACAACGTGAAGCTGATAAAATAACTGTTAAGGTTACGTAGAACCTCCAACAGCCGAGTGCACTGTTGGACTTGTTGTATACAAATGTGAAGTCTTCAAGTGCGGAGCAAAACTGTGGTTAATTTTTTTAGAAATACTGCTTTTACATTATAGATACAAAGTTAGTGAATGGCATGGCAACTTCTTGTTATATATCAGACCAAGTGAGATTTGACCTCGATATCTGCATATTCTCAGATATACACCGTTGCAAAATAGGGATTTTTTAAAGATTATTATATTAGAAAAAAACTTAAATATTTAAAAAATTAAATTAATTTAATATTTAATTAAATTAATATTGTCATATGTAGTTAAATTTATATTTTGGCAATTTTATTATTTTTCTTTTGTATTAAATTTGTAAGTGCCTCTATAAAAACGTTTTAATACATTATCAAAATACAAAAAAAGACAAAATAATCTCTAGGTCTTATTAGATAATTTCATTTGCTGAACTAAATATGCATATATTTTTTAAGCGGGCCATATATCTTTTTACCATGTCTGATGGAGATTGATGGTTGGTCACCCCCTATTTAAGGGTGAACTCATGCGATTACACCGCAAATTTATCTCAATAGCTCATCGGAAGGAGGGCTTGCCACACTGACAGGGTTACAGGTTAGATCCCGACCTTTTACGGCTATTGTTTTTCTGAAAATTTTTCAATATCCAATATAGGGGCCGCCGTAGTGAAACGGCACAGCATGTGACGGTAGACACGACATTTTTGAGTTCGACTTCCACTCGGAGGAATGAGTAATTTTATATTTTTATTTCCTTGCCCTCATAATAAGACAAACTATTGCGTTGAGTTACGCCACTCAACCTGCCACGTCTCGACGCAGTGCTTTAACACTGGGTACCCTCTGCCTACCCTGCTTTATGCGGGATACAGCGTGAAACTAAAAACATATTATAGAATTACGGCGAATTATTAATTAATTCGCCATAATTCTTTGTTATTTTTTTATATATTTTTCTTGTATTATATATTATATCATAATAAATGTTATCATATATACATTTGCATATATTCACTATGTCACACGTTGTGAAGCAGGTCATATTTCTTGCTTTTTCGCCGCTCTGATAGAGATTGATGATCGGTCACCCACCTCCCCGTTTAAGGTTGTACACACGATTACGCCGCAAAGGATCGCACATATATCCAAATTTAGCGTGATGGACGTTTTCCTACGGATAAATACTACGGTAATCTCTTGACGCCTTCAAGAATAATTGATCTTTTGATGTATTCGTAGTTTTGAATATCTTTTCAGAATATTATTTTACTTCTAGCGTTGAGTTCCGCTGCACAAAAATTGGAATGAAGTGTCTTAACCACTTCGTCGCTATGTGTGGGATATGGGATGATGTTGTTGTACGTTATTTTTTTTCTTATATCTTTTTACTTACCTACATCTCTTATTGTTTGTTTCTAAAGTATTAAATAAATCACTATCAAAAAAATTATAGAATATGGTTTATATTGTCCACCATCATATTCTAAATACATGATGCCCTAAAACATCTCACAAAAAACAAATAAACCTATCAAATCAACTAAATTAAGTAAGTGTAAAGAACAAGCGTTACTCTTCTAAAACACGTGCATTCCGAATAATAAATGTCCTATTATATAAAATTTGGCTGCCAAAATTGCGTTTAATTTGCTATGACGTCCTAAATTTAGTGAACTTAAAATGTTTTCAGAATGTGTACGAACAATTTTGTTATATCGCGTTTTATTTTAGCGGCCCGTGCGGTTAGTGAATGGCATTATTTATGTCCGTATTTAATGTAAGCAATATTTGAACAAAGCTCTATAATTTATTAATATTAAATAATTAGTTCAGTTGTACGCGGCGGTTGTTTTAATTAATGGTTTTTATAAATAAAATAATGACAGTTCAGCTATTGTTGAAATATATGTTATCTGTGGAATGATGAATGAGCAACGTTTTTATCTATTACACGGATATACATATGTTGAAATTTAAATACATAGGCAAAGTGAAATAAGCGTAATGTTTTAGAGACACCTATGAGGTTAAAGTTTACAAAAGTTTACAACAAAGGTGAATTTTATGTATGAAATCATTTGATAAGAAATATTTTCAATTCCTTCGTTTCCATAGACAAGCTTCCGTCCGAATTTCTCCACTTTAATCTAATATCTCTGATTGTAGGGAAAGTGGATAACGCAATAGAAAAATCACATTTGTATATATTAAACATACTCATATTATTCGAATGTAGTACAAGACAAAACAAAAGGGGTTAATTTGCGTGACGAACCTAAACTACATAGCGAGGGGAACTGTGGGGGTAACTTGCGGGCAAATCATATCAGCTATGAAATAAATCACTCAGTAACGGCGCCTTGGGACGGTTCAAGTTACGTTATCTGCCTTTCAGCATTTTAAAACAAAATAGCGCGACGGTTTGACATGACGTTGACAGGT
>DWAO01002300.1:0-16322 GCA_018230605.1 Heliconius congener | reverse complement strand
ATATATATATATATATATATATATATATATATATATATATAGATAGATAGATATGGCTTAGTAGTTCGGCCACGTTAAATTTTTTTATAGGTTTTCTCAAAAATGTACTACCGCTCAAAAGTATTTAGCTACCTACGTACTTTTACTTGAATTATATCCTCCTCTTATTATCCTCCCGACTCCTGGTCACAAAACCAAAGTAGTGCTTACAATTTCTTCAAAATTAGTCTCTGAAGGGACAATCAATCAATTTATCAAATTATTTGGTAATAAATCCGTCTAAAATACAAAATAACTACCACCAATATTTCTGCTCTAGTTATCTGATGTCATGTGAACAGAAAACACGCCAACAGCTCAACGTTTGAAGTCTCAAAAATTTGTTTGTGTTTTACTTCTGCGTGACTTTATTTTGTAAAAAAAATGGCTAAAATGAAGGAATATTTTAAAGAGATTAGGGGCATAGCAATCCCGTAACAGCACTTAAAATAAAGCACGTTCAAATTCCGCTATGTTATAATTTTTATACATAAGTGTAAAAATATTTTTTATTAGGGCTTCATCCGCAAAATGAATATAAAAGCGTACAGGTGGTGGCAACCATAACTTATAATCAAATTTGAAATCACACTCCTACACACTTGCACAAATACCAACGATTACGTAACACTAATGACTGCCACCAGTGACGTAGTGACCAAATATTCCTACGCCAGTGAAAACTTGGCCCTTCTCCTTGCGGTGGCGTCTAAATGTACTGATGAATGTTGGCTCGAAGTCGGAGATGCTGTCAGCGTAATGGAGAATGCAATAAACATTTTTGGCCTACTCAAAGGTTGACATTTTATTATACTTAAGTATCATAATAGGTACATCACTAGTTGAAGTCCACGTCATTTGCATGATCTATGTAACGTTCAATCTCCTATTTTGCATTCTTATGGAATTTTTGGTAAAAGAAATCTTAGGAATTTCATTTGTGCACTGTGTCTATCAGTCACTCTGTTATAGTAGTTTCATATATTTTGAGTTATGTAACTTACAGACAATAGTGAGTGATTTTTTTAATATTCAAAGATTTACATTTAGACAAATCTCATGTACGCGACCTACCTCTTTTGTCAATGCAAAATATAAAAACGGTTTGGCCTGTTATCACTCATATGACTGTATGATATAGATAATATTCATTGATTTCTACGTGGGCTGTTATAGCGGATATCGATAAGCTATATATCAGTTATCACTACGAATTTGGACGGCGGTACTCAAGTTCATATATATACCATTATTTCATTACCTTACTATATTGACGTTTATGTTGCAAGATAAGAATTTTATAAACTATTTAATGATTATAGATTCAAATTCCTTCTACAAAATGCTTAATCTCATTAAATACTTTGCTCTAACTTAAGCTAAGTAAGCAGCAGCAAGAAGTTTTGTTGACCCAAAATGCGACAGCATCGCTTATTTGGTGCAACAATGACATAATTGCAATTTATATTAAACTTCCAGAAACACGAGTAAAATTTTGTGAATAGTATTTTCGTTTACAAATTCCGCGTCAAAGTTGCACCCTTATTCCCCCCGTATACCTATAATAGGATACCATTATACTCAATCATATCAATACTATACATATAATAGATGATAATGTGCAGTCATTACAATTCTAGTGTTCGTATCACGACGCGTCCGGTGTCGACGACCCGACGCCGGCGCACTGCTCCGCGTGCTGGCAGGACTCCAAGCGACGGTGGACAGTAAACGGTTTGCTGATTTAACTAATTGGTAAAAGAAATGTAGGGGAAGACATTTGTATATAGCTTCAAAGTTATGGAAACATCATCATCGTATATTTAGAGACATTATGCAGTGAGAACTTACGCAACGCATACAGCGTTTTAGCGCCTGACTATAAACGCCACAGTTTTGGGTTCCATACCTACCCGAAGGAGTTATCATTTCTTTGCACTGATAACGAGGCAAATTGCATCGTTTAATCGGAAATTGAGAAATGTAGTGTTTTACTCTAGTTACTCTCTGTCTTCGCTGTTATATATATGCTACAACGCGAAGTTAATAGCAGTAGTAGTTAAAATGAAGTGGGCAGTAGAACAATTGGCATCTCCAAATCATTCTCAAGATCGATCTCAGTGTTGAGAGAATTTATAAATACAGGCCTTAGAAACGTAGCAACTGCGCCACGAAAGATGTCAGTTAAAATTATTAACGCAAAACTATTTCGCTTTGATGTCACTCTAGGTACCTACCTACCTATACGAAACATATAGTTCGAACGTTTGAAATAGCAACGCTCGTATAAATTCAAATGAACGTAATAGGAATATTATAGAAGCCATGAAAATTAATTACAGTAGAGCATTTATTTAATAGTTCAATTTATAAATTATTTACAAGAAATGGCGGTGATTTGTGGTGAATGGCTCACTTTTTTGATATGGGCATGTACATTAGTTTACCCGAAAAATGGACCTATTATGGAAATTGAACCTATAACCATCGCATATAACTACACAAAGGTATCACTTGAGCTACATTAAACTGCCAAGTTTCACGATGAAAAAAATATTAGAAATGGGTCAAATTCAGTTTCTTAGATTTTACTACAGAGTTATAACTGTCAAGTCGACATAATAAAAAACACAGAAGCCTAATCTAATCAACTCACGTCCGAAAGTATCCAAACTGCTAATACAGTGTTTCGTATTCATTAATTACCATATTCACAGCAAGCTCGTGTGGGCGACTGTACCTAGCTAGGTACAATGTCTGAAACTAGTTCTACCAGTGACGTAAATTTTAACTACTCAGTAGCTGAAAGTTCTGAAATCCAATATTGAGTAGTTCGGTATATTTGATTACATACATTATGCTGTCGAGGCCTTAGTGGCGCAGCGGCACTGCGTCTCACTGGGAATGGAAAACACTTGAAGAGAATAAATTATTTTAATTTTCTCGCCCTGGTAACAAGACAGTGAGCTGTATTGAATTTCGACACTTAGCACGAATAATTCTCCTGAAAGTTGGGCGTTCTGCCTACCCTACGATATGTCGGATACAGCGAGAAGCTAAAAAAGGCATATACATACGCACAGTACAAAGACATGTCCCAAAATCAGCCTTCATAACGCAAAAAGTTATAAAAATCTACATGGATACATCAACATTCAGCAATAACCATAACCATAATCATTTGCATAAATTTTACTTCCATTAATTTTAATAACGATGTATTTTAACCAAATGTGTATAAGTTTATCAGGCACTTATAGCAGTACAGCAGTGTAGGCAGTATATAAATCTTTTTTTTTTTCATCTCTGCAATATAGCAACCCATTGCGCGGCGTTAGATTCCGGCAATAGACACAAAAGTGGGCCAAAAGTGGACATCGGAGAATCTCAACACTAGATTCTCTCTGCGTAACATGATAAGCTTATGCTGTTCACAATAGATGCGTGAAGGTAAAGCAAAATAAAAGAAACACCAGGCAATGTCAAAGCTATTTGCGAGCGTAAATGCAGTACAATAAAACTAAAAGGCAACTGTCGGGTATCGTCCTCGGCTGCACCGTGCAACGCGATCCCAGGACATCTATGCAGTATGCCCGTATATGTACACGGGGGCTGGGGAGAGTGCGACGCTGGTTAGTAACGAATTCTATTTTAAAACTAAAAGATGTTACTTAAGATAACCATGTGTTGGTTTGTTAAGATAGTTTCTTTGTATTTTATAGGAAAAGAAGTTATCGCCCGCAGCTTTGTGTACCTGCACTTTAAGACGTTAAATGGAAATTTGCCGTTTCTACGGAAATTTCGGAAAAATTCTCTCATAGTGCCTAGTAGGCTTACACTCTCCAACCAACCTACAAATGCCAGCTTTATGATTTCAGTAGCTTCGTCTGTGCGTCGTCTGTCTGTATGTCACTTAGTAACGGAATAGTTTTATAAAATATAATTAAATAATTAAACTTAAATGCATAATACTAAGAGGCCAAAAAATGCATTCGATATTGTCTGACACCATCATGGCGCTTTCCAAAGTCTATAAGCTGCAATTATATTTAAGAAAGTCTAAAATAAAAAAAATATATTAAAAAAAAATGATTGATGAGTATTTTATTGATAGAATGAACATTATAAGGCATAAGTTAGCGTTTAAGAACAACAAAAGAACGAAAAGGTACGTTATCTATAGATAACTATTCATATAAATTTCTTCCCTGCATTGTGATCAATTATGTTCGTTTGTGATCAATTAAGTTCGATTTCCAGACAAGCGAATAATATGAATTTTCATTTTCAAAAGCGCCGTGCTGCTACTCCTTGCTATGTCTCGAAAAATGGTTTAAAATGGGGAACGGAGCTCCACACTATTTTTCCTTTTCCTATGTCTATGCTACATGCACGGAAAAAGCGTGAAAGTTCTTTCTTTTATTTCCAAACACAAAAGAAAGACAGGCCATTAGATGCCAAATAGAGTTATGTTCCAATAATGTGTTTCAAATATGACTCATACATTCGCTCCACGCTCGTTACAAAACAAAGGAGACTTATCAGAGGCGCTATAAATAGGGCATCCAATAAGGAGAAGACAGCCCTACCGTTACATATATGTGTATGTGTGTACCTTATTACATTTAGAATTTATTTATATAAAAAATAAAATTCTTTCCCTATAAGGCTTCTATCAATTGTACTTCTATCTGTTGCGTACAAAACGGTTAAGAATTTCGGGGTAAAAGGCTAAGACCGTAGGGGGCGCAAGTTCATATCCTTTTCAATATCGTTATATTGTAAGCAAAACTTCGAAATATTGTAAATTAGAGAAATTATAAACTCGTATCTAGAATGATTTTAACTAGATTTTTATAATATCTTGCTAGTTAGCAGCATACCATAGCTTAGTGTCATTCTCGTTTTTACTTTCTGCCTCTATTATAGATATATCTGGTGTTGGCAAGCTCGCTCGGCAAAAGTGCGTAGATGTGGGTTGGAAAAGACTATAACAGCAATGGAAATGTATCAATCGAGGCAGTTCCCTGTGGGCAACGGCCTTTATTTGAAGGAAACTCGCGTGAAGTATAATTATTGGGTGATACATATCACTTATTGCAATTGCGTAGAATCTCTTACTGAATCATTTAGAAACATATAGACGATATGCATTTTATCTTGTTTTTAAACTGTAAATGTGTAAATGATAACCACTTCCGATTTCTAACAATAGTATAATTAAATGTTTATTTTCAGAGGACGTCGTGAGGCAGCGACATAGCTTTTGACCTTTAAAGCAACGGTCCGATTCCCGCTCATGAATAATTTTATTTTTTTCGCTATGATAACAAAAAGTGGCGTTGAGTCACGCCATTTAATAAGCACTATCTTTAAAATTAAGCGGTATGTGAGGAAAGGAGCATACACTAGGTTCCTTCTCCTACCATGCGGGATACCCAAAAAAACAAAAAAAAGAATACGCTTACATAACTTTAAATATTTATACAAAATCAATATTAACAGCATTCACAACTCAGAATAAACTCAAAGTGTTACAATCAACACGGCGAAGTGCTAAAACTCAATTTAACTTCCCTATTATGCCGTCGACGTAACGCGCACTCCGCGCGCTCTCGTGCAGACGTCTAATTTATTGGCTTGTTAGAGTGCGTCAAATCCGGTATTGATATCAAATAGCGAACTGTCCAAAATGCGCAGTATTTATAACATTAATCTGTTACTCCATTACGCAGCGCAAAACGGAAATGTTTTACGAAACAAATCTTATTAGATTATAATGATAAAGTACAATAAGCGTAACAAAATAAATTTAAATATATTTTCCTTGTATAATCTGTCGTACACTATGGAATAAGCGCGGTGTTAATTTCCGCCACTCAACATGCAATGTCTCGAAAATTTTGCGGTGCGTCGAGAGCCTTTATCATTAAGGTTTCTCTCTCTACCTACACACAAACATGAACGTGGAGCATACTGTGTACTTTCTTTATTTAGTTCATTTCTATGTTTAATATGATGTCCATAATTAAAGAGTTGAATTAATTACTATTTGCACGCAAAATTATAGATTCCGTAAGAAAAGTATACGGTTAGCACGATACTGTGCGATGTCGCCTTACATCGCTGGAGCAAAACCTATTATAAATATTAAATATGTATACTTTGTTAGCGGTTTCACGCGAATTTATGTGTGTAGTGTGTACTATAACAGCCAGTCGCGGCGCATGGGCACAGACGTGTGACTGTGGACGCGACAAATTGTGAGTTCGATTTCCACTCGAGAAAATAAAATATTTAATATTTTGATATTTTCGCCTTAGTTAACGCTGTAACGCATTTTTACGCTGTAACCTCCGCATACCTACCAGGGTAGATAGAGGGAACCTTGTGTTAAAAGACTTCCGTTCCCAACTATACAATATAGATAAAAACATTTATTTTAAACTAAAATTATTTATATAGAAACTAGGTACCCCAGAACTATTCATCTATCATTAAAGAATCTCAATAAATTTTAGATTATCTAAGCTGTATAAAAATGGACGTGTTGATCGATCATAAGATATTTCTTTAAACAAACTACATTAGTATGCTTTTCACTGACTAACTGAATTTGGACGTAATCTCTTGAAGTTCTTCAAGGTGACCATAACTTTTTTATAAGTAGCTTTTTAAATATTTAATTTGTGGAAAACCTTATTTCAAGATACATAACCCTGGTACAGAAGAAAAAGCGCAGCGTTGAGTTCCACCACTCAATATACAATATCTCGTAAATTAGGCGAAAATAGGGGAAATGTATTTTAACACTAGGTTCCCCCTGCTTACCTTTCTATATCTACTAGTTTATTATGATAAGCACAGTTAACGAAAAATCGAGTAAATAAAGGCAAATGACAAAAATAAAATAATTATAATTACAGAAATAGACGGATCACAAAAACACAGCAAAGCAAAGCAAAACAAACAACGAGGCTGTCATGTGATCATGCAAATAAAACGCGATGCGATATTTATACGTGATGATGTATACGAGACGAGGGACACTGCGCCTGAGATTGTACTGCGATGGATGGGCTATATATATAGCTTCTCTGTGTATAGCCTGTGCTGTGCTGCACTGCGCCTACCCTAGGCAGAAGAAATCTAGTGTAAGACACTCCGGGTCACTCACTTTCCGCTCTGTATTCGATTTCTTGAGTGGCAGAACTCTTTGTATTCAATTGCGGGAAAGTAAGAGATAGAATCCACAAGCATCTCCTTTGCTGTCAGTTGCCGCCTCAATGCGCCTCGAAGACCATGATTGGTTCTATGTACATGTATAGGCCGAACGTCCATATACAATTCCGCATATATCCTAAAATGTACCCAAATATTACAATAAAAGTTTTGACGTAGTATATTTAAACATATGTTTGTTTTTCATTCCTAAATTTAAACATAAAATAAAGTGTTTACAAACATACAATCTTTTAAGCTCTCTAGGCGCAACGGCACATCGTCTACTCCTCGACGATAGTTGTAGATCGATGGCTCGGTTCGTGGCTATTAGGATTATTTGTTATGGTCGGTCTGGTAACAAATGAAACGCGGCGTTGAGTTCGGCCACTTAATGTTTCGAGAACTGAGCTACTTCCCTGATATAAATAAAAACTGTGAAGCTAAAACAACACACGTTGTTTTTACTATAAAATCATAATTACTAAGGGTATTCACAAATCAACGCGCCATTTTACAAGTAAGTCGTGCTTACTTGATACAGACGGTGCAATCCGAAGGGTTGGAAATTACCAATTACACTCGTTTAGTGAACAATATACGTATGCACATTGTATGGATGACTAAAGATTAAAGAATTTTAAGTTACAATTTAGTGTTGAACTGGTATTAGTATTACTTGTAACAATACTGCGGTCTGCAAACATATCCAAGTGGCTTAAATGTAACTTTTTTGTAACTTATGTAATAATTTTCCAATCGAACCTGCTATGACCTCACACCTGATAAGTCTTATCGCAATTGTCATGCGCTATCTGTGTCGCTGGTAAAGCGATACAAGAGTAAATTACCTAAGATTAGCGGAGAAGTAATGACTTTTTACTTCTAGCGGTTTATTATACTACTAAATACATAAATATGTAGGTTTTTATCAGTAGCAGCAAGCGAGAGTCATGGGTTCAAATCTAAGTGACAATTATTTGCCTTTAATATATAAAACTTTAGTCTCGAATCCAAATTATTGATGAACTACTGTGTTATTTAATTTATTAATTTTCAGCTTCAAGCTATACTTCGTATAGTTAGGTAAGCAGAGGGAAACTAGTGTTTCCCAGGTACCAAATATTTTTACAATCTCTTACCACTCGAAATAGTAATTTAGCTTTCAATTAAAGTCCTAACCTTTACAGGTAGAGAAATTTTATCATTAATCGCCTAGGTCCCACATTAGTCCCCCCGGCTAATGGCCGACGTTATCGAGTCGTAATCTTTCCCATAGAGAATGGAATTTATGAGCTTTATAGTAAAGCTCGTAAGGAACACTGAAGTAAGTATCGCATGGATACTGGAGTACAATATATAAATCAAAGTACCGTTCATTCAATTTATTCCAACTAGTTTAGTTCTATGATTTTCCTTACATTTAGCTTATACTGTAAAATTATATGTTTTATAGTATTTTGACGACTACTCATACCATTTATGACTTTAGCTGGGAGCACATAATTTTCATTTTAATTACATGGACAAAAAAACCGAACGGAAAGTGGAGAACTGAGTGTCTTGATTGAACAGAGTGGCCCTCTCTGCCCATTTCCTGCTGTAAATATATAATAATAAAATAATAATATTTTTAACATTTCAAATTGTTATTCCATACTTATGAAAGATTAATAAGATATTTATCATAATTACGTTACATTGTTGTTTTGTTGTGTTCCCACAAAATTTGGTAATAATCTAGAAGTTCCAAACGTTTAATTATTTACCAATTATATATCTTATTAATTATTACGTGATTAATGTAATTGAAAAAGATAATTTTATTTTGATGCCGATAGCTATAGCAACGTCAGCGCAATATTATTAAGATAAGCTTAAATATTATATTAGATAAGATCAAATATACATATGTATGTATGCTGTGTGAACAATTAAATTAAGAAAGTTATGGGTAAAAACGAAGCAAAGTTACACCGCTCAACACGCCTACAGAATTTTGCGGAAAGTGGGGAACGGAAGTGATTTAATGCAAACGGAGTGTCTTGACACTGGGTTTCGAGGTACACTGTTATTGGGGATAGATTTAGATAAAAGTTTAGAGTAATAAAGCTTAATCCATTCCACAATTCGGCTATAAGCGAGCGAAGCCGCGTTTGAGTCGCTAGTATAATACATATATTCAACTTTATCCGGCATAAATACTTAGTTGACAGCAACGTCGCCTTCACAAGCTTCCGGCTTCCGCGTCTCTCACCCTTGCAATCAGATGTCAGGTTCTCTTGAGACATGGATTGTTTGTGTCAAACATTATTAATAATCACAATATAAGTATACATATAATATAATCATATATTAATGTTTACGTAGATGTACAATGAAGCTTCAGCTTAAGGCTGTTATGGCGCAGCGGCAAAATGTGTTTTTGTAAACGTTATAGCTGTGATTCGATTACCATTCAAAGGAAATGAATTAGTTAGGATATGTATAATGTAGGTACAAACACATATAATATGTATAGGACAAACATTAACATACTTCTTTATCCGCTTGAAATACTTAATTGTACTTATTCGATATAAAAAATATTTTCATTTTTTCGTTTTGGTAACAAGGCAAAGCGCGGCGTTGGCGTATTTAACACGCAATGTCACGAAAAGGACGAAGAGTGGAAAGATACAGTCTTAAATTGAGTCTAAAGTAGATAGCTAGTTGAACAATATAATTAAAACATTTTCTATATATAATCTGAATGAAAACGATTGAAACATATTCAACAAGCGAATTCTCAGTAAATATTATTCAAAATTTATATATTTCATACAAACTCAGAAAGGCGATGTCATTTTCGTGGAAAACTTTTTCATTGAAGCATTCTAGTAGAGGAGTAATGGCATGTAATGGGATGCCGAGCGCGTATTGACCTTACATATCAAAGGAAATCCACAGGCACATATTATTTACACTCGCGCTCATAACAGGTGCTGTTTGTGATTAAATTTTGTGGCGTTCGTTATTTATTATATAGATATGATAAATTGAATATATTAAAAAATATTATATGTTATACACAGACAGATATGTATGTAAATTTAGTCTTATGATGGTATTATATGAACCTTCAGTGCCTCTCGAAAAGATATTTAAAATAGTTTTTTACAT
The DNA here is from genome assembly GCA_018230605.1 of Heliconius congener. NCBI lineage: Eukaryota > Metazoa > Arthropoda > Insecta > Lepidoptera > Nymphalidae > Heliconius > Heliconius congener. The sequence goes on along the minus strand of DWAO01002300.1, from coordinate 5,900 downwards.
GACTTGTGAGTCCAATTCCACATTTATATATTATCTATCTAATATATGTATAAGGACTTACGTTAATGATTTTATATAACTTGAAGATTCAAAAGTGGTATGGCTCTAATTGAACAAACAATATTTTAATTTTGATATATTAAATGAGGCCAGACGTGGTGCCGTGGTAAGAGTTTGCGACTGTAAGCGCGAAAAGGTTCGATTTCCACCCGAAGGAATGAAATATATATATTTTTCGTTTTCTGGTTCGTAACAAGGCAAATGTGACCAGGATTCGGTAGAAAGTGGATCGAGTGTCTTAATAATTCCCAGGTCTAATGTTTCCGGGCCCTCAGATGCAAATATATATATTGCTTGTATGATGAGTAAATTGCAATTTCAATATTCTCAATAACAACCAATGTTTACTTTGTAAACATTTACTTTTGGACTTTGTGTCTTGTGTGATGATATTGGGAGACGCGCAAAAAATATTTGCATTCACTCGACTGTTGCGAAACTTTTACTTTGTTTTCGATATATTATTACTTTTTGTTTATCTACTGTAGGTATATTAGTTATGTTTTATATGATTGATGTAAAACTTAAACTTGACCTATTAATTTTTTAATCGCGCTGGTAACCGAGCGAAGCGCAGAGTTGAGTTCCACCACTCAACACACAATGCCTCACAATGCCTCGGCGGAAAGTGAAAAATGGAAGTGCCTGAATGAGGAGCGGAGTGTCTTAACTCCATCCTCTGAGGTTTAGACTACCTCGGCTATGAAAGGGATAGGGCGTAAAGTTAAAAAAATAATTTTAAAAATCTATATAAGTAAATATTATAATACATTACCATCTTTACCACACAATGACTCAATATAACACAAGCCGTGATCGGGAAGTGCCGTGATTCAGCTTTCGTGACTTACCTGAAACAAAGCGCAATTCGTTTATTAAAATAATTGACATAAATAGGTTATTATTTTCAGGGAGACAACGTAATACTAGGACACTCTATTTATTATATCTATTATGTTATGGAGTGCCATTATATGTGTATATATGAATGAAAATTAGATGTAAGACGTCTACGTTACGAAAGTATCAAGCTTACTATATCGCTCGTTCGGTGCAACAGTAACGCATTTGCACATTTTGAAATAAAGCCGGAGACACAATAAAAGTTTGTAAATAATATCTCCGCATACATTTACATATTTTGCTTATTTTAACTATATTTATTCCCAGATCTCAAAGTCAACATTAATTTAATCCTATAACAATATTACTATTCCTGGATACACCTACCTGTACAAAGCTTGTTCACCACATATTGTGAACTGTCACAGTAGTCTTCGTGAGAACTTCCTTTAAGCGATACAAACATTAAGAATCAATACACGACTACAATGGTTTGAAAAAAGATCGCTTTGTCGTCGTATTAACAATGGGGAGTGCTGCTGGACAGTAGCGCTCGTTCTATATAATGCATCACTACATTTTAGTCTTGGAACTGACCAAACAAAAGAAATATTTCCTTTTATTTGATAATGTACCCGTATGCACCTACGTTGAAGATACCACATACATGGTAGAATACAATGACTGTGGCATATCAATGTTTTGATAGGAAATTTAAGCGTTTATTTTAAATGTATGTAATCGATCCCCACATAGGGAAAATGATTATATTTAATTGTGTTCATTTCCCTCGCTCTGGTAAACAAAGGGTGACGTTGTATTTTGCCATTTGTATTTTCAGTTCTCCGCTCTGGCACCAAGGCAAGAACCCGGCGTTGAGTTCCGAGTTCCGCCACTCAATACGCAATGCGCTGAAAAAATCGGTGGAAAGTGTGGAACAGAGTGTCTTAACGATAGGTTAACTCTGCCTACCCTGCTGTGTATACAGCGCGAATCTGATTTATTACTCTATTTTAAGTATTGTTAGCCACTATCAAAACAAAGACACCAGACAGTCTACGAGTATATCAAGTCTATCAGTTTGTATGAAACTATAGCTATAAAACCACAAGCTTATTTCGTTTTCTTATTATGATGAAAATGAGCCGAGTTGCTACTTTTACAGCTTATTAGCGAAAGCTGTACGACGTGAGTGCGGCAAACAAAAAAGTCTAAAACGGCTAGAGCTCGTCGAAGCGGTCCCCGAGGCCCGGATTGAGAATGAAGCGAATAACGTGGAGTTTTTATTTTTTTGCTTCACAGAGTATCTTAGTATTAGGTAGAGACTAAAACTAAAAACTTTTTATAAACACTTTTTTATTGGACAGGCCTCATTTTTGGATATTTCGTAATTTTTCTTTCTTTATTTATCTCATCGTTTAAAGCGACGAGAAATTAGCTAGTGTGTGGAGCTCATAAAATAGCAACTGATGAACCACGGGCACACTAGAAAAAACTGAATTATATGTTTACTCGTATCTTATTCTTTTATATATTTAAATATATTTAAAAATTTTATAAAGTTGTGCTTATTACTTAACATTTTTAATCCTAAAAAAATATAACAAATTGTAGTATCGTAGTCAAGAGTTCTTTAATATAAAGATAATTTTATTTCCCATATTTGTACATTCCCTTAAATACTCTAAATACCCAATATCACTAAAACAGACTAACCAGGCATTTATTGACAGAGAGATCCTGGTGATTAGGCGCGGTAAAGGCGCTTTATTTTGTGTTCCTCATTGTGAAATAACACTTTAGAAATATTAAAAAAGAAATCAAAATATTTATTTTCCCCTAATTCCTCAAAATTCAGTACATTGTTGCCCAGCAGTGGGATTACATTACAATATAAACAAGATGCCTCGATCGACCCTAACCTCGCATAGGTGCGTAATAGGATAACGTAAGGCGACACTGCGGCTTACCCGCGGCCGCTGGAACGATGTAGGCCACTGTGGCGCCACAGGTTCTATGTGACGCGCTGTAGGTATAATACCTACAGCGTTTAGTGTATTGAAGTGTTAAATCAGATGATATGTAATATAATAATTATTTACTCGATCGCGGCTAAATAAAGGATGTATGTTGTGGTAACTTGTTATATTTACCGATAATAATAAGTAACTCCATTAACTTGTTCTGGCAAATCTGTACTCTATAATTTGACCAGTACCAACACTTTTTGTAATTAAATTGTATAAAAAGCGTTTTTTTATACACATAGATACTTTAACGACCACGCTACGTAGTGCTTGCAATTTCACAGGGACAGAGTAGTTTCTTTCCTGCAGCATTGACTTCATCGTCGAAAAATAAAATAGATTGAATTTAACTACCCATATTGAGCTCGAGGAGTGAAGGCAAGTGATAGTACAATGAAGCTGAACTTGAGTTTTTTTTATTTGTTGTAAATTAAAGAATTGGTATCAATAAACTACTTTGCAATAAGAGTCTACATTATTTACGTGATGTGGGTATTGACAACAATAATTGTAAACACTTTTTTTAATATGGTTGGAAGATCTAAAACGCTATAGAGAGTCAAGTTATTGATTATACAGTACAGTACAAAATATATTACTAAGAAAAAACAGAGTGCTTTAACACTTGTTTCTTTTTTACTCGTTGTCTTCTTGGTTAGTTTATTAAGTTAAAACATGTTAGAAAATAAAAAATACTGTCTTTTAACAAGATTTCTTCATGTTTTTCTTTACAACATCGATCTAAGATGTTAAGAATATGGCTACGTCGTCGTCAGCATAAACACAGGCACTCTTAGGAGCCTTTTCATTAACAGACACTTCAATATTATGATGGTCTTTTATAAGTCTATTTTCCATTAATTAACGAAAAGGGAGAACAATACGTGTTTCTGACATTCCTTTCTATTTCGTTTTTATTGAAAGGAAAGAAATAATTGCTTATTGCTGTTTGTTATATGTATTTAATCAAGAATTCAATAGAGAAAAATTGAAATCTAATTTTCTTTCTAGGTTACACATTTTGAGGTAAACATTTTTCTTATTTGTAAATAAATTGAAATTTCATATAAAGAATTGAACACGCTATATGTGCGGGATACAGCGTGATGTAAAATGGATATAGCGGGATTAGAATCTATTCGCTAATAACTAAAACAACTGTTAATATATTTATAAAAGTAAATATATTATCACCATTTAATTGTTACACCTATAGCTTTATCTTTCATATAGATTTTTTCAACATAGCAGGGAAGACAGAGTGAACTTGGTGTCTATATACTCCACTCGCCGGTATTTGCCCGTGTTCGATATAATAGCATATTGAATGGCGGATATCAACGCTGCACTTTGCGTTAGCAGAGCAAGAAAATAGAAAAAAATCAGGCCACGCCAGGTGATTATTGGAGCAATAATCGCGTTTATAATTAAACTGTGGGATAACCGCAGCGTGCCTCAAAATATAATGATTTTAACTACTAATTAGGGTTAGTTACGTATATACTTACCTTATTGATTTAGCGTCTAGTCTAGAATCACGACATCCTGGCTTCGAGTTTTAGGTCAAGGCAAAGTTAATTAGGAGACGGTAACATTAAACAATAATCAAAATGGTGGTTTTGCACCTACATACATTTCCTAAATCAGCTTTAATCACGCTGTATCCCGCACACAGCAGGGTAGGCAGAGGGAATCTTGTGTTAAGACGGTGTCGCGGATTTTTCTACAAACTTATAATATGGATGTTTTTTTATGTACAATGTACTTATATTCAATTATTTTTGAAGCGCACGCGCTTCGTTGGTGTTTATTATTATTGACATTTCGTTATTTAAGACTAAATACGACTTACAACGTAATGTTATATAGCTTATAGCATTCCTGACCAATGTAACTTTCATACAAAACAAAATAAAGTAAATCAGATCAGTACATCCAGAGATCTTCTGATCTTAGCCTTTAAATAAACAAAGAAATCAACTCTTCCGTTTTATTATATTGATATAGATAATAATAATATGCAAATGGTGACGACGCTACAGTTGATATTCAAAATTCTTTTAAGTTAATTTATATCTAGGCACGATTAATCCACTTACAGAATTCCATTTCAAAAGCTATATTACACTATGATATTTGCTGAAAATAGAGAATTCTTGGAAATATTCCCCACAATTTTTCATACAAAAATTCATTTCATAGACATTTCGCAATGCATATAAAATACATAACACAATATAAACACCACTGATACCAGACTAGCCGTCATGTATAGGTGCACGGTGAACGACCACGTAGGCGTGGCGGACCACCCGTCGACTTGCGAATAGGCTCTGCAGAACGACGAACGGGAGAAAGTGATATTAACGGTTTATATTTTTAAAAATAAGTTCATGTTATACAATAGGTTATTAAAGACTAAGTTTAAAATTTTAAATTATTATGTAATTGTTATGTGATTTATGAGTATATATCTACATTTGTTTAGTATTTTTTTCCGTTAAATTTATTATTTTATCTCACTTTGCCCTGCGGTATGAAGTACGATGAAACAGTCACTTTTTAGCGTGACGCATAAAGCAGAGTGGGCAGACAGTTGTGACACTACTTTCCTATGAAGACACTTCCGTTCTTCACATTCCGTCGGATTCTGGAGGCATTGCGTGTTACGTGGCACTGAACTCCGCGCTTTGTCTCATTGCCAGAGCTAAGTAATAAAAATATTATATATTTGATTTCCTCGAGTGGACAATTAATCTACCATTTAAAAATAACATTATACACTTTCACATTATTTAGGTAAATAAACTTCAGACTATCAGCTTCAAAAATCACATAAAAGTCGGTATTAGACAAATAAGAGAATGATATATAATATATATATATAACCAACATCCATAACGTACGTATGTATGTATATATATATATATATATGTGTATGTATATATATATATATATATATATATATAT
>DWAO01002299.1:0-16323 GCA_018230605.1 Heliconius congener | reverse complement strand
ATAAAATACAAAATATACGCGATTAATCCGGTAAAAATAGTTTCATTTATAATAGAATCATTTTATTATCCTGGTGTCTGGTATATCTGTCCGTGTGTCAAAACCATTTTTCCCAAGATTGCGTAAGCATCAAGCTACAATGAATATCAAACATCCACATCTGCGAGCAAATGCATAAATATGCATCTCTTTTGCTACATCTTGTATAAAAATTGCTACTTAATAAAAATCCAAAAAAAATATTCTAGTGTAAATTTCTACTTCTTCCCAAATTTTTTAATTGCCCGACGGAAAGTATCCTATAGGTTTTGATTCTAAGTCTTCCTCGATAAAAGGACTTCATAATATTGTTTTTTCTAGGATAAACGAGTATAAATTTTATAATTGCCTTGAACATTCTGTATACATTTTCTAGTAATGAAACATTAAGCATTAAATACATATTATGTAGATATATCGAATAGATAAGCAAATTACCTACTGACGAATTAACTTTATCAAACATTCAGTAGGCTTAAGCCGGATATTATTATGAATCTTTTGTTTTATATTTATAAAATACTGCATTGTACATGATTTCTATGACGATAATTTAAATTTAGGGTTAGTGACGCCAGTAGTGATTGCAGCATACTCTCGACGACAGTGGGTTCAAATCTAAACATACTTAGGAATGATCAGATTACGTAAAACTCGGTGTTCTATGTCTATAAGGTAAAGAACTAAATTTTTGCTACTTGCCAAAATGAGAGTTCGTCCGTCTCTCACAATTTAAAATTTTACAATCCATTGCAAAATTTAAATTTTTATGTGTAGTTTTTCGATAGTTTATAAGAACATCATGTGCGCTACATGTGGTCAACATTAGCGTTGTTGTTAATAATGATTCAAGTTATTAAATAATATTAGTGATCTTAGCCATCACATTATATCCACATGAAATGTTTTCTTTAAGTGAAATATAAATAATTATCTCTCCAACAAACATAACTAGAGAGTAAAATTAAGAAAATATATTTAATTTGAGAAACAATCAATAAATTCTTGATTTTTTTTTTAATTTATCCGAATATTAATACACATAAAATACAGATTAGTAAATGAAATTATTAGACATTTCATTTACTAATCTGTATTTTATGTGTTAATTGTAACCTGTGGATCATTATGACATTTCATTTTCTGTGTCTCTGTTATTATTTTCCGTTGCAACTTGCAGCGACGTGTTGAATATATTATTAAAGCTATATTGAGAATAAAATTTAGATTTAAGAATAAATTGTGATTTTAACTTGTGAAAATGAGTACGTGGCCAGAAGTGGCGACTGCAAAGTCCGAAAACAGACATGAAATAAAATTGGCGGGAGCCGCTATATCGAAACGCATTTCTGAGGACGGCTTGGACAAAAATATTTTCAAATTAACAAATATAAATCTTCTGAACATCAGCGACACTAGTTTAACATCTATACCTGATGATATTAAACTACTTGTTAACTTACAATCACTTTTGTTGTTTGGTAACAAACTCTCAGAATTTAACGAAAATATAACCTCTTTGCCGAAATTAAAAGTGCTAGATTTGTCTAGGAATCAACTTACTAATATTCCAGACAGTTTAAATAAAATGAAAGAACTAACAAGCATTAATTTTAGTTCCAACCTTATCCAACAAATGCCGAAACTGGGTGATTTCCCAAACTTAATTATAATCGATGTCTCAAACAATAAGCTATCGGCCTTTCTCGACATAGAGAATTCAAATTTACCCCATTTGACTGATTTAAAAATAAAATCCAATGAAATAGAGTCAATGCCCAACCATATTTCTAAAACAGTGCCCTCATTAAAAAATTTCGACATAGGAGACAATAAACTGAAGACTGTGCCCGGAGAACTTGCAAATATGACAAAATTGAAAGGTAGATATTTTGTAACTAACAATTAAAATTTTAATTCAAGATGATAATTTAAAGTTATTTTTACACATTATGCAATAATTGAAAATTATGTGAAATAGTGACTCATATCATATAATAAATTAATTCAGTCCTTATCTTTTAGAATTAAATCTCAAAGGCAATAAACTAAGTGACAAACGTCTAATGAAGCTAGTTGATCAATGTCGAACAAAACAGGTTCTTGACTACATCCGAGAACACTGCCTTACAGCAGACAGCGCTCAAAGCTCAAAATCAAAGGGTAAAAAAGGCAAGAAGCAAGAAGAACCAATACCTGATGAAACTAATGATTTGTGCCATTCACTAAAAATATTACATGTTGAAGATGATACAATAAAAGTTAAAATAGTTGAACCCGAAGTATGGAACATTAGGCCTTATATCCTATGTTGTATCGTAACTAAATTAAATTTTAATGATGTCTTATTTAAGAAATTTATTCAAATGCAAACCAAGCTGCATGATACTGTGTGCGATAAGAGAAATGTAGCGACTATTGCTACTCACGATCTGAGCAAAATACCTCCAGGTATGTAAAATTCTGAGTTTTAAAACACTGCTTAAATTAAATATGGTTGTTTCGATTTTTGAACATTTAAACAAGTAAACTCTAATTTTTTATTTCACATTATTCTGTGTATATAACAGGGTAGAAACCTAGTCTTAAGGCCAAATCTATGACCCATCCTCTAGTGTGGAAAAAGATGCTATGCCACAATGGCCCCACTTGCAATACTGTATTTTCTTATAATGACACAAATTGGGTTCTGCCAAATCACTTTGGTTTCGGATTCAAACCCCATGTAATAGAATATTTATTGCCATATAATAACATATAATCTTTTCTATGTTGTGTTTAGACAAAGTACAATATTGAATTCTATTACATGTTTATGCTATATGTGTTTACTTATTATTAATTTTCTTATTAATATTATACTTAATCATAAGTAATATTTTAATTAGCTCAAAATATTTAGGTGATATAGTGTATACAGCTAAAGTACCGTCTCAATTATCACTTGTACCGCTATCAAGGAACAAAGCTTTCACTGGAGAACAGCTCTTCCAGCAGTTGTCATCAGAAGCTGATGCCTTAAGAAAGGAAAAGAAGAGAAATGTATATTCTGGAATTCATAAGTAAGTGATTTTTTTTTCTTTAGCTTCACATGGTATCTCATATATGGCACGGTAGGCAGAGGGAACCTGGGAACCTAATGTTAAAACACATTCCCATGAATCCATTAATATACTTCTATTCCCTAGTTGTGGATGAATTTCGGAGGTGTAGAGTATTTGTATTATTTTTAGTGTTATTCCACACTTAAGAAATAAAAATACATTAATTTATTATAAAAGTAAAAAAATTTTTTTATGACAAATAAAATATTTGTCTTTCCTAAGTGTGGATATACTTTAAAAATATTTTTTAAAATACTATAACATAATACTTTAAAAATTATAAAAATATTTAATAAATTCTCTCTCCCCAATTGACAATTCAAAATAATTATCATTGGCTAGCAGAAATTTGTAAACACTTTCTACAGAGATGCTAACAACATAAATAAGTTGTTACAAGCAAATAAGAATTTCAACATAGTTTGATGTGAACATATGACTTATTAGAGCTGTTTTTTGATGGTTTCTAAGAGATGTAGGTTAAATTTTTATATGTTTTGTTAGTAAAACATGTTATAAAATACTTTAACTTTTTAAAAGTATATATGGGAAATATTTAAAAAGCAGTATTAAATCATGATTTTTTTCAGATATCTTTATCTTCTCGAAGGCAAGCCCAAGTACCCATGTGTAGAAGATTCTTCAGGCAGAGTGATAAGCTTTCCTCCTATCACTAACTCTGATAATACTAAGGTAAAGATTTTTAATATCATGTTGGCTGCATTTCTGCAGATTTGATTTTAGGGTCTTTTCTTACTTTTTTGATTGTTATCCTTCACGCAAAAGTTCAGAAAGCCTAACGTTGTAAAGTCTCCTCCATCTTTCCCCATGTCTGTTTATTTTGAGTTATGGCAATCCAATTGGTACCAGCTATTTCAATTATTTCATCAACCCATCTTTTCAAAAATAATTTATAAATATTTATATATTTTTCAAATAACTAACATGCTTGTATTTACTTATTTCCTCTATTCTTGCAGATGTCAGTAGAAAGCAAAGCAATGTTAGTGGAAGTGACGTCTCACTCCTCGCTTGGAGCGTGCAAAACTGTTATGGACAAATTGTTACACGAGTGTCTTTTACTTGGTGTTGGCGATGGAGAGGATAGTGGGTTCCATACTTTGACTGTGCAACAAGTATGTTTCAATTAGTTTTTTTTTATTTTGCTGTGTTCGATATATAACAAGATAGGCAGAGGGAAGAGGAAGGCAGAGGGCTTAGGGATTCCCACTTGAGTAAATTAGTTATTTTGATTTCCTTATATTTATAATTATTTTGATTTTGATCTAAGATCTCTAGTAATGAACCAAAACACAGCATTGAACTCAGTCACTCAACAGAATGGAGAGGAACGGAGGTGTCTTAAGACTAGATATATTTCTATTATAAATAATAAAAAGAGATGTTTCCACGTATTCTAATAGAACTAAAACTGTAGAGCACTTTTTCATGTTTGAATGTTAAAATTACCTTTTTATATTTAAACAAGAACAAGCACATAACAGTAAGCAAAAGGAACCTAGCGTTAAGACACTCAGTTGTCCAGTTTCAGTTCAAATTTTCTAATCATGATGTTGAGTGGTGAAACTAAAAGCCGCGCTTTATTTTGTTACCAGAGCGAGGAAATGAAAACATTGCATAATTTATTCCTCGAGTGGGAATCGAACCCACAACCGTCGAGTTCACAGTCACACGCTGTGCCCCTATGCCACAACTCCTATTTTATTTTATCGTATATTTTCTTTTGCAGATCAAAGTAGTAGATACAGAAGGTAATCTAAAGAGCGTGTACCCGTCACGGACGGATTGCGCCTTCGAGGGCAACGTTAAAACATACCGTGTACCCAAAAAATAAAATTTATATTAATTTTTAAGTTGTTTTTATTTATGTTTTGATTTACTTTTTGTATCTGTGCATGAAATGCTTTTTTTATAATTGTTTTTTTTTGTTTGTTTTTCTTTTTTTTATGTTTTCTGTGATGTTTGTAAATGTGGTAAAATAAAAATATAAAAATTATTGTTAAATTTTTTATATTTCCGATTATAAGCAATATAAATATATCTCCGGTTTTTGTGCGCTGCATTGGTAAAGATATGCACAAATCTCCATATGACTGTGGCTTAATGTTGATAGCCCTATTACAAACGCGCAATGTTATAAAAATGTATTTTCTTATTATTTTGTCAAACTTCGTTTCGTATGTTTCATTTCTTTAAAAAATATTTTAATTTTCCATTTTAATATACCTAATAATATTAATGTGTATTTTATATAAATACTAAATTACGTTATAATTATTATTGTTAGAATCTTTTCTAAAGTCCAAAATATTTACAAGTAATATGGCAAAGGCCTTTGTTAGTTATATTATTAATTCAATGTTGTATTAAATCGTATTCACAAATAAAAGAAAATAAAACATATATTTACACATAATGTTATTTTAATATAAAAAATATTACTGTATGTCAGATATTTAAATTAAACTGTCAATGCCTAATTAGGTACTAATATACTTTTTTTTAATAAAAAGGTTGTTTTTTTCTAGGCTTTTTTATGATTTGTAATTTGTCAAAATATTTCTTGATAATTTATATTTATGAAATAAAAGGCTGTATAGCTTACCCATTTGCCTGTTACTATAAAAAAAGATAGTATACCGGTAACAGGGATGTCAGAATATGGTGGGAAAATGCTTTTCGTTAAGATGGCCCAAAGATTTACTAAATTGTTAGTGATTTTAATTTTTTTTAGTGCAGGACTTCATAATAAACAAACTTTTTTTAATTTATATGTTTGAATTTAAAACCTAATTTTGATATTTATATTTGAAAGTGTTTTTCTCATTTAACAAGTAATTGGTGTGGCTTTAGTGGTGCGGGAGCACAAGTTGTGATAACAATCGCGATGGTTCTGGTTTCGATTCCCACCCGGAAAAATTAAATATTGAATAGTTTCGAGAGTTATATAAGTGGGGAACGGAAATGTCTTATTGGAAACCGAATAGATTCAAGGAAGTTGACCCTGAGTTTCAATTGAGAAGAAACAAAATGTTTTGTATAATTTCGTTTTCACCGTTTGAATAAACAAAGTGTTATGAAAGTTTCACTTAGATGTAGTGTCACGAGAGTAAGTCCAAAAATATTTTTGCATTATTAGTAGTAGTACCTTTGTTTTACTGTAATTTCTTACATATTTTACGTGTAAATGTTCCATATTTATTTATTATATAAAATGTAATGGCTTTTGCGCATACATACATGTGATATACTTACATATAATATTTTATAACAATTTATATATCACTATACTTTTGTTTACTTTTGTAAATAATATTTTTTTGTAACTTTCATAATTATAATTAAGGTTTCGTAATTATTTCTTTCGTTTTGATATTAATTGTTTTATGAAAGGTAACTTCATAGTAACTTCGTATCTATTATGAAGCTGAATCTAGCAGCTTCATAATAGATATGAAGTTACCAATATTATGATTTTTTTATATCACATCCACAGAAATAAAATATTACCTCTGATTACAACATATATTACATCTGATTATAAAACTGTTATTTCTCATTTAAATTGCATTTTGATAGTGTCCGAGACCGAAAACGCCAAGGTTGTGGTCTCGATTCTCACTTGGTTCTTTTCATTTCCCCGCTCTGGTTACAAAACAAATAGCAGCGTTGGGTTCTGCAACTTAACACACAATGTCTTAAAAATTAGGCGGCGCGTAGGGTACGGAGTGCCTTAAGACTAGGTTCCCTCTGCTTAACCTCTGTATACGGTGACGCAAAATAGGGTTTATTCCTGAAAAAAATGTTATGTTCTTTTATAATTTTTTTATTACGGCTAAAGCCTAACTGTATTTTACTAAAGAGTATTTCAAACTACCGTTTCTTTCTATTATTAAATAAGTAAAAATGCTTAAACAGAAACGATGCGTTGATTTCGCATTTTTCTTAGACTGTGATTGTATTTTGATGACATACATAAGTTTGTAGTTTCATTTATATTGTTTCACTAAATAAAGTATTAAAAATATTAATGGTTTTGTTTTCCTATCCTCACAGTCAGTGGCGTAACTATATCGTTCGAGGCCCGTGGCAAATTCATTAGATGCCGACTTTGGAATTCTCTGATTGGGTGTATCCTTGTCTTTCCTATAAAAAACTAAGACTTTTAATATTTAGCACTCTGATAAAAGCATATGAAATATACAATATTATCAAAGTAATTTTGAGGCCAATCGTGGCGCAGAGGCGCAAGCTTGCGACTGTAACGCGTTGTGGCACAGGTTGGTGGGTTCGATTCCCCCTCGAGTAAATCAAATATTAAATATTTTCATTCGCATATCTAAACTCTAGAAATATTTACTGGGGCGGAAGAACCTGGACTTTAGATTTGAACAGATATATTCGTGTTGTTTTTTTTTATTTTTCGGGGCAAATATTTTAATAGTAAAATCTATGGGACTCCTCTCCCTTTTCCTAGTCTCATTGTAACGAGGCAAACATACTTGTTCAATTTCACACATTCACAATATATCATGCGAAATACACGAGTTGTTACAAAAAAGACACCTAAAATTGAGTAAAATCTACCTCAAAGAATCTTTTTCGCCATAAAATGTGAATGTGACATGGAAAGAACATAAGCCACTTTATTTATTTTTTTAGTTTGTCGCTGTATCCCGTACACAATATATAAGATCATTCAAAACGTTGTGGGTTCAAATTGTTGATGAATATTTATACTTTTTAATGTCGATGTTTCCTCTGTTTAGTGAAAGAAAGTGTTTAGTAAAAAAAAGAAAGAAAAAACTCGCTGACTTATAAGATTCCATAAATTTCAATGATTTTATAATAGATTTAATTATGCGTAAAAATTCATAGAGTTTAACTTCAGGGCAGCCGCGACTCGTCGAACGTGATTCACAGCCAATTGCGTCTATTAATAAACAAATTATTTATTATGTACAATTAATCAGCTTCACGCTTTATCCCGCAGGATGCGACGGGAGCAAAGAGAACCTACTGTTAAAATATTCCGTTGACCATTTTTTACCAAATTCTGGTAGCTGTTGAGCGGCGGAATTCAACGCCGCTGGGCTTTTGCCTTGGTGCCAGAGCGAAGAAATGAAAATATATATTTAAATGTATATTCTTATTTCTGAAACTTTTCAGTCAGTCAGAAATTCTCATTTCGCTCCATAACATTAGGTAGGGCCTACATGCGAGATACAGCGTGAAGCATATTTTTTTTATATGTATAATTTTTTTTTGATCTCCAAAGTAGCGGGAAAAGGCGTGATTCGTGCAGCATGTACTAACTCAGCGACGGCGTCATGGTGGTCGCTTGGAACTTTTTAAGAAACTCACCCAGAGTTTCTAAATAAATATGTTTATAATTTTGTTTTTTAGTATACTAGTTACATATAATGGAAGAAGAAGAAGAATTAATTATTTTTAAAATAATTTTAAATTTCTATATATATGTATATTTTTTGCTTCACGCTGTATCCCGAACATAGTAGGGTAGACAGAAGGACCCTAGTGTTAAGACTGTTCTGATTTCTCCACTTTCTGCTGAATTCGGGAGGCATTGCGCATTGAGTGACGAAACTGAATGTTAATACCAGAACGAGAGGATGAAATCATAAAACATTTCATTTCGTCGAATGTGAGTCCCCACTCGGGGAAATGACATATTTATTTAAATTTATATTTCCATTTCTTCGCTCTGACTCCAGAACTCGGCGGAAAGTGAGGAACGGGGTGTCTTAACACTGGTTTCCGTCTGCCTACTCTGCTGTGTGCGGAATACAGCGTGAAGCTGATTTTATTTAATTTTTAATTTATTAGCATTACTTATTTATTGCATTTACTCGATATTAGAGAGAAAGAAGATTACAAACTAGCTGCTGATGGTAAAAAAATACTATATTGAAATAACTTTAATTCGTCAGGCCAGTCGTGGCGCAGAGGCACAAGCGACAAGTTGTGAGTTCAAATCTCACTCGAGAAAATGAAATATTTTCAGTTCTTCTCTCTGGTAACGTTGGCGTTGAGTTCCGCCACTCAACATGCAATGTCTTAATAGGAACAAAGTTTCTATGTATGACAGGAAACGTTGCTTATTATCAATAATTAGATATTAAAAATATTAGATTGATGCCGTTCAAAAATCTTATCTAATTAAACATGATGACTGTAGGTTCGATTCTAACTCGAATTCTTTCCAGGTCGTTAGATAAAGTTTAACCTATCACATATAAGAGAATGTCGTGAAAACCTCCTTACCCCCTTTTAAATTGTAGTTAATACACAATCAGAAATAATAAAATTAATTACAGGTGTAAATATTCCAAATTTTTTCGAGGACTGCGTTCGTGCTGCTCGATTGTACATTCTCAAGGAGAGCGATGACACTACCCGTCGCGAAACATCACATGAAGTTGTAAGTTGTTTTATTTTTATCAATCTTTTAAAACTATATACAATGCTGTAGTGCCAGTATTATTGTTCACGCGGTGACTGTGAGTTGATATATTAGTTGTTTACTACTTTTCGGAAAACGTATAATTTTTAATACCTAGCTGATTTTGAACTTGCGACTCTTGGTAACTTTCCAAGTGCTCGGACCACTACGCCTTAAGTTGCTTGTTCTAAGTGTTGAATTAAAAAAAAAACACGTTTATTGTTGTTTTGTGTGTAGTTTATATTAAAGCTTTTCCTGAAAAATCTTCTATATCTAAACGAAAAACTATAAGAGAATATTGAAGATATATTTTGAATAACATTTTTCTTTCAGCATGCGTGTTGTGAATATTCTTTTTAAATATTTGTTCATGGGATTCGTGGTTTGGACTCTTGTAAAAATGACACTTGTCTTCTTGTCTTCGACAGCAGAACTGGTCATTTAAATGTGAGGTAAATATGAGTAAATGTATTATAAAACATGTTATTTATGTACAAATTGTTTAATAATATAATAAAAAGGATGGTCTTACTTTTTGTTTTATTTTTTCAATGTTACAAGAAGTTAACAAACATCTCCTCTTTCCTTGTTACTTTTTTTTAACTATTATAAATGTTGTAAATAAAAAACAACGCAAGAAGAACATAAATGTTGAAGCAATATAATTTCCATTGCACTCATTTTGTGGTCACCTTTATTTTTATATTATTAGCAAATTGACATTTCAATTTAAAAAAATACTATTTATTGCAAGTTGCAGCACTTAAATCATTGTCAAACAAGTTCTGACAAGAACTTTAGATAATTGAAACTATTTTGAATTTCGCGATGGTGTTTTTATGAAACAAAGTTAAAAATAAGTAATGATATAATGATGACAACGAAAACGATTTAAAATATCATTTATCAATTCAAAATGAGGCGCAGTTTAGCGCCGAGCCAAATAGGCTCTAGCGACACAGTATTTAAAAGTCCGCTGCTAGAATCTGCGAAAAGAAAGAAGCGAGAATGTACAAAAATTCCCCTTACACAAAAATCGCTTTCTCAAGCAATGTCCACTTCGGACCACGAGAATCTCATCAAACAGATATTGAGTAAACCATTCAAGGTACCAATATCTAATTATGTTTCGTCATATTGCAGCAAAAGCTTAGGATTAAAACGAACTCAACTAAGAAGAGCTTTGCACGATCCAGACGAACCAAACGCTCTTGTTCTCTACCGACCACCGTATATTCCAGAACATGAAAAGATGAAAATGAATGCCAATGATATAAAAGTGGCGGTTGTAGTGGATCCCATTCTAGGGAACATATTGAGGCCGCATCAAAGAGATGGTGTTAAGTTTATGTATGACTGTGTGACTGGGATGCAGATTGAAAATGCATATGGATGTATTATGGCAGACGAAATGGGTTTGGGTAAAACTCTGCAGTGTATTACGTTGCTCTGGACTCTTTTAAGGCAGGGCCCAGATTGTAAACCAACTATCAGCAAAGCTATTATTGTATGTCCCAGCAGTTTAGTGAAGAACTGGTACAATGAAATACGAAAGTGGTTAGGACAAAGGATAAATGCTTTGCCAATGGATGGAGGTTCCAAAGCTGAAATAACTCTAAAACTACAACAGTTTATGAACACATTTGCTGCCATTAGAGTTGCTACACCAGTATTAATCATATCATACGAAACATTCAGGATATATTCTAACATTTTACATGCATCAGAAGTAGGTTTAGTTCTGTGCGACGAAGGTCACAGGTTGAAAAACAGTGAAAATCAAACTTATCAAGCTCTGATGGGTTTGAAAGCTAAAAGAAGGATTTTAATATCAGGTACTCCCATACAAAACGATTTGACTGAATACTTCAGTTTAGTACACTTTGTGAATGAAGGTATTCTTGGTACTGCCCAAGAGTTCAAAAAGAGATATGAAAATCCAATTTTGAAAGGTCAAGATGCTCTAGCGACTTCTCAAGAAAGGGAGAGAGCTCAAGAATGTCTCCTCACGTTAACTTCAATAGTAAATAAATGCATGATTCGTAGAACTAGCAGCTTACTAACAAAATACTTGCCAGTCAAGTTTGAACAAGTTATATGTGTTAAAATGACACCATTACAAACTCAATTGTACAAAAATTTCATTAATTCAGATACTATCAGAAACAAATTTGCTGGTACTGGGGAGAAGAATACTTTGAGTGCCCTTTCTAGTATAACAACACTTAAAAAACTTTGTAACCATCCAGATTTGGTGTACGACAAAATTATTGAAAGATCTGAAGGCTTTGAGAAAGCAAGAGATTTGTTGCCGAGTAATTATGACATTAAAGATGTCAGACCCGAATATTCTGGAAAACTGATGATCTTAGATTGTATTTTGGCCAATCTGAAGACAAATACTGATGACAAAATAGTTCTCGTGTCTAACTATACTCAAACATTAGATTTATTTGAAAAATTATGTCGTAAGCGATGTTATCTGTACGTAAGATTAGATGGTTCTATGACAATTAAGAAGAGAGCTAAAGTTGTAGAAAGTTTCAACGATAAGGATTCTAAAGAATGGATATTTATGTTAAGTTCTAAAGCTGGAGGCTGTGGCCTTAATCTCATAGGTGCTAATAGGTTAATCATGTTTGACCCTGACTGGAATCCGGCTAATGATGATCAGGCCATGGCCCGAGTATGGAGAGATGGTCAAAAGAAACCTTGTTATATATACAGACTACTTGCAACAGGTACCATAGAAGAGAAAATCTTCCAACGACAAGCTCATAAGAAAGCATTAAGTGATACCGTTGTAGATCAAAATGAGGAATCGTTACGTCATTTCACATCAGACGACTTGAAAGATTTATTCCGTTTAGAAGAAAACACTTTATCAGATACTCACGGTAAATTTAAATGTAAACGGTGTGTTAATAACTTACAAATCACTTTACCACCGGAAAATTCTGATTGTACTTCCGACTTATCTAACTGGTATCATTGTGCTGATAAGAAAAATCTAGCAGATTTAGTTCTAAAACAATGCTGGGATCTAGCTAAGAGCATTTCCTTTGTATTCCATCACCGTTCAGCAGTGACCGAGGCCCAGAATGAGATAGAAGACAAAGAAAATATACAACAAAAAAAGAAAAGGAAGATAGATATAGATGATGATTATTCTGAACCTGATGATAGTGGAGATGAAGATTATCATTAATTGTGATTAAATTAATTGTGAATAAATTAAGATTATTGTTATATTATATTTAACATTTTTAAAAATTGTGGAAGGAATTTTTTTTTTATAATATAAGTGTTAATATTGTTTAAATAAAATAAAAATGATAAAAATTGTTATATTTTATTTGTTTCTTTTATTTTGGACAAAATTGTAGCAATTTTAGCAATATTTGATTAAAATAGTTTCAGGTCAATATGTACTCCAATAAAACTACATTATTATATTAATACAATATGAACCATTCTTTAATCTATGGAATCTTTTTGTAGAAAAAATATGAGATATCTTTAATTTAAAAAAAGAACAATGTTAGAACAAACAAAACGTTAATAATTTTTCTAAAGTAATTATTGTAATTGTGTTGTGTTTATTTTTATAACATGTCAATTGTCAATAAAAAACTTCATGTATTCTTATAAATGTAAATAATAATATAACTTAATATTCATTTTATACAAAAACCGATATAAAATCTTAATAAGAATAACAAAATATACTATTATGATATTTTGTTATTCAAACAAGAGCAAAAAAATATATAAAATAAGATTCAGGTATAGTTCTAAATCATGTTGTTTTTTTTATACATAAAAAAATCGAAGTTTAACTTCTATATATTTTTATAATAAAAAAAAAATACATTTATTATAATATTAATATAACAGTTAGATTAGGCCACTTGGCAAACTATAAATTATACATAATAGTATAATTTCAATGAAAACAATGAACTGGCCAAGCGCGAGTTGTACTCGCCCTTTTTTTAACATCAATAGTACATCAAGCTGGAGCGTTAGTATGGTGGAACGCGCTTATCTCAGAAACTACTGGTTTTATATTGAAATTTATTGATCGTAGATTAATATACATTTCACGTTAATTATTTCAACATTGTCAAAGCTAAAGCTAGTGTACTATAAGATATGATATGAACTTCCACTTTCACGCAAAACCACTGAACGGATTTGGATGAAACTTTTCAGTAATATGGCTTATAGAACGAAATAACACATAGGCTACAATTTATGTAAAGATTTTGTATTATTTAGCTTTAATATTACAGCGGTTTCGACGGTTGAAATCGCGTGTGGGCCACTTAGTTATATTTTCTTATTCCTTAATTTCCAATATTAACTAGAACAACTTAATTTCAATCCAAACGACCAACTCGGCGGTTGTGAGGAATAACCCAATGCTTCGGCTTCTTCGTGTTCTTCAAAAGGTTTCCTAAGCACGTCTAATAGCAATCGAACCTGTAACAAATTACGTTTATTTCAATTTTTATTACTTGATAAGTGTTTGATCTTGATAAATTTGACGTTTTTTTTAGCTCGACGGAGTATATGTAAAAGGTAAGGTAGGACGGAATTCAACGCTGCGTTTTGTCTTCTTACCAGAGTGAAAATTTTATATTTCCTTTCCATGAGTCGAATCTAAAACAGTCGCACCTGCTTTGGGCTACGATGTTCTCGGCTCAATCTACTCGACGACTAAAAAAAGTATTATTTTATATAGTACCTTATTAAAATCATTTTTCTCTGCGTCTGTGATGGCGTCTTGCAGTATCCAATTCCTCGGTATGTATAGCGGGTTCACTTTCAACATGCGGCCGTGACGGATTTCTTCACTCACTTATAGGACGAAATGTTTTTATATGATTTCAAGATGGCTTAATAAGAAATTACTTATATTACATTTGGACTTGAGACAAAATTTAATCATTTTTTTTAGTTTAACGCTGAATCCAGCACATAGCACGGTAGGCAGATGGAACCTGGGAACCTATTATTAAGACAATCCATCCCCCACTTTTCGTTGAAATTTTCGAGGCTCAACGTACTTTAACCTTGACGCCAGAGCAAGAAAATGAAAATATTAATAAATTATAATCCATTCCCCCGAGTGCGGATCGAACCAACAATGGTCGCGCTACAGTCACACCGGATACGATTTTCCGATATTTACAATATTATTGTTAGTTTAGTTTTTAGCGAATCAGAAATAGAAAAAACCAATACCATTTTCCTTTTGTAATCGCTCTATATATTTCTGCGTCCATTTCGTCCAATCCTTTGCTTGGCTAACTTTATTTAACGACCATTTAGTTTCTAATATATCTTTGTTGTTCAAATCTTCCGAGTTAATCTGAAAAGATATAAAAAATGGCAAATTTGACACAAAAAAAAAAAAAATTTTAATGTTTTGACATAAATATATCAGTTGTCAACCACCACCGAAAGAACTCAGCTTTAAGACGGCTTGAAATATGTATAATAATTAAAATTAGAATTACATTACATTAAAAATAGACAAAAATTAGAAAAAACTGTTTTCACACACTAGGGTATGCATTTAGGATACTTCGTTTTATCTAGAGAAATGAGTGTCTTGTGACACAGTACAGCCGACGAGTCGTGACCGCTCTAACTTAGCTGTAGAGAGCTGCGCAGATTTGTCTTTCAATTTTTTCTTAATATTCATTATTTCCTGTCCGGAAGGACAACGCGCCAAAGTTAAAACCGTAACTTCACGGCGGCCACGACTTGTCGACCGTACTATATATTAAATAACGCTAACCTCAGCCAACTGTCTAAATGTGCATGTGAAATCGGCCATAGTTTGTTGCATTAGTTCTAAGAATTCCTTCACAAGTTTTTCGTCTCCATCTTGGATATGTTCACAACCCAGCTTTAATAGATATGTTTTTCTGTAAAAAGTAAATTACATAAAATAGGACTCAATTTATATTTTTTGTAGAAAACAGCATAAATGGCTTGATTTTATTCTGTGTCCTTTTGAGGACCTATATCGTTGGACCTTTCAACGTGATACCTCCATGTAATCTAATGGTCTTGACAAACAGAAATAAAAAGATCCAATAAGGGCTGTATTTCTTTTGAGGTACGGAACCTTAAAATATATATAAATAAAAAAGTTTTCTTACAAAATTTTGTTTTTCACATATTCACTTAATGTACACATTACATCATGTATCTTCTGCTTGTTTGATTCAGACAAAATCGGTTGCAACGCTTCTATAAACTTCTCCAAATTCCAAAGAATAATCTAGAAATATTATAAATAAATTTATTTATTTTAAATTTATTTTCATATAGTTTTGAGGGTTCGTTTTAGTTGAAATATCTTCAATTTTTAAGACTAGACCACAAAAATGTATGTGTGTGAATTAATATATAGTGTGAACCTTGAGATATTCTAATTATTTATATAAATATATTCAATTTTGTTTATAAATATCATTAAAATTATAAGATCGATCAGTAATGTCAAAATTTAGATTAATATAAAAATAAAATAAATCAACTTCACGCTGTATCCCACACAGCAGAGTAGGCAGAGGGAACCAAGTGTTAAGACTCTTCGTTCCACACTTTCTGCCGAATTCTGGAGCCGCGCTTTGCCTCGACACCAGAGCGAAGAAATGGAAATATAAATTTAAATAA
>DWAO01002298.1:0-16325 GCA_018230605.1 Heliconius congener | reverse complement strand
ATAAAATACAAAATATACGCGATTAATCCGGTAAAAATAGTTTCATTTATAATAAGTATTGTAGCTGTAATTAAGCTGTAAAAACATTTATTTCGAATAAAATGGCTAGTTATCTTGTCTGTGAGCCATTTGGCAGCCACCACGTGATGTTCTATACTTGAAAATGGTTCACACAGTACATAAGTTGATTAATGCTCTAATTATTTTTAAAACTACAATATTAACATTTTTCTAAAAAAAAAAATATTAAATATATTTTTTAAGCAAAACTGTATAGTCAATAAAGCCCTTTACCTGTAAGTGTTAAACTATATTACTTTATTAACTATTTAAATGTAATACAACATAACCCATCAATGGCACAAGCATATTTCTCATTTTTATTTTCACAGTAAAATTATAAAAATAAACAGTCAATTTCAAATTTGTTTATTTTTTTAATAATAAATTTATGAATTTACGAAATCCATGGTTATGTTAATTTATCAATTTATAATTGAAAAACAAACAAATTTGAAATTGACTGTTTATTTTACAGAAAAAATATAACACATAATCTTAATGTTATCAATATTTTCCTTAAAATAAAGCAACAATAAAACCTTATAAATATATCAATAATATATGAGCGGTTTAAACGCTCGTTTGATAAAAGCAAAACCGCTACACGTGTGGAGCGATCCATAGAATGTCAAATGTTCAGCAATCAAAGTTTTATTACATTTCTGCGCTCCCCTCACAATAGAGGATAAGTTTTAAGCATTTTTTGTCTTACAATATGTATTTTTGAGAAAAATAAAGGAAAAATAGAAATAGATAAAACATTAAAAGTATATTGTATGTAAGAAACTTTTCTATATAAAAATAAACTTGCTTTGCGCTTCTATCCGAATATATAGCAGAATAGGCAAAAAGAACCTAATGTCAAGGCGTTTTCGATTTCCACCCTCATCCTCATCAGCGGGAAAATGACGAAAATTCAGGCTTGTAAAATATTTTTTACTAATATGTATATTCTAATTTCAGGATAAAGTATGGCTATGGTATCGTTGAATTGCTAAGAAGTTAAAATATATTTAGGTATCGTTTATGGGTGTTTCTGCAAATTCTACAACATGTGACGTTGTGTTTGATGTGGGTAAATAAAAAAATATTTAAATAGTATAATTTCATAGGATATGAGAACAATGCAGCGCAATAGGAAATCCTCTGGCTGTAAACGGAATAGTTGTGGGTTCGATTATTATTTATTTCCATTATTTTCTCTTTTCTTGATAGATAAAATGTATCGTTATGTTACGCTACTCAATAAGCCATATCAGTCAGCAAATGAATACCAGTGTGACTCTACATAAGGTTCTCTCAGCTAAATACAGAATACATTGTGAAACTAAAGAAAAAGGAATGGAAAATATAAAATAAAAGTATTTACTGAAATCTGGATTAATATATTAATAATTAAAACAATTTATTTAAACATATCATATTATTACTTGTACTCATTTTTATTAAAGCATGACTAATTGAATACCTGCTAGAGACTGTCCTACTTTTTTTTCTAGCTTTATAAGGATGTCGCAAAATATATATTTTTTTCTACATTCGCCGGAAATTCCAAGGTCATTACTCACTATACTAAAGAATGTCTGAATTGAATACTAAACAATGTAAACCGCAAAATCTCTTCAATTGTTTAGTAATTTATTACAAAAATAATACTTTAAAAGTAGATACTTAATTTGAAAGAGTTTGTGCTCAGATTCGACAATTGCGGTAATAAATAATAATCAGGAATTAATTTTATTGTGTTTTGAAAAATTACATTTTCGCATAACTTAAATAATATAATAAAATATACTACAATACATGTAATTACAATAAATTTTCTTCATAAAATAAAATAGCTTCACATTTCTACCTTTCCCACGCACTATCAAATTTTGGAAACATTTCGTGTTGAGAATTCAACGCCACACCTTGTCGTGTTATCAGAGAAAGGAAACGAAAATAATTCACTACTCCATGGTAGAGAGGTGGAGGACTTCGCCATCAAAAACACTTTGCCAACATTCATTAACAGCCATATTTTGTCATGAACATATCTGAGAAATTTAAATTATTTTGAATATTGGGAAGTGGGGAGTGGAGTGTCTTAACACTGAGCCTACCACATGCAGGATACAGCGTGAAGCTGAGATATTGGCAATCGAACGTACGACGATAGAGTTTAGATAGTGTTTATTCAATAAAAAAATCGGCTTCACACATAGTTATGTTGTCGAGATTTTAAGCAGTTTCGAAACATTATGTGTGTGTAAGTAAATAGCGGAACTCAACGCTGCGCAACAGATTAAGGAATATTGTTTTTTTTTAGATGTTGATGTAAAAAAAATAACAATATGAAAGATTTATTTCAGTAGTAATAAATCTCACAATATGTCATGGCTGAACGAAATACGAAATTGATGGGTAAGTTAAAATTTATAAAATAGGGAACAGAATAAAAAAAAATTAATCTTATTATTTACTTAAAATAAATATTAATTCAACAGATATTTTTTCTAAATATTTATCTCAATTTGTTTTAGTACTTATAATTTGGAGCTAAAAGTACTGAAAGTATATAAATATATATTAAAATTACATTATATAATTATAATTTATGCTCGTTTTCCACTTATATTTACTTATTAACGCCATAATCAAACCTGTTAACACCTTATTATGCTATGACAGATCTCCATTTCTTCTATATATAAAACCGTATCTATAAATAACTAGCACCTTTATCACAAAACGCAAGTGTTCAATTAGACTTAGGTGTCATTCTAAATATAGAAAGAACAATATTATATAAATTTATATAAAGTAAAACGATTTGTGGAAAAATAGAAATTGTTTGGTATTTATATATATTAAAGTCTAGTCGTAGCTCAGGGGCACAAAGTGTAACTCTAAAATCCACTGGTTGTGGGTTCGATCTCCACTCGAGAAAATGAAATATTTACTTACCTTTGTATTTTCATTTCTTCGCTCTGGTGCCGAGGTAAAAATGAGGGGCTGAGTTCCGTCACTCAACACGCAACACCTCCAAAAACTCGGCGGCAAGTGGGGAGCGCAGTGTCTTATCACTAGGTACCCTCTGCCTATCCTGCTGTGTGCGTGATACAACGTGATGCTGATTTATATAAATTATTTATGCGTATGGACATTCAAAAGTTTTTATTGTATAAAATATTTTATACTGGGGCCGTAGTGACGGCAAAGCGTCTGATTAACACGACTGTTGTAGGTTCGATTCCCATTTGAGGAAATTAATTATTTAACATTTGCGTTTCCCCGCTGTATTAACACGTAATGTCTCGAAAAATTATAGTTAGGGATTTGTTTTGATCTCATCCCACTTCCCACCCACGTGGTGTGCTACTGGCGGAACTGCACGCCGTGCTTGGAGTCAGAGCGAGGAA
Organism: Heliconius congener; assembly: GCA_018230605.1. Taxonomy (NCBI): domain Eukaryota; kingdom Metazoa; phylum Arthropoda; class Insecta; order Lepidoptera; family Nymphalidae; genus Heliconius; species Heliconius congener. The sequence continues at coordinate 12,858 of DWAO01002298.1, read as the reverse complement.
ATTTAAATAATTCATTTTCTCAAGGAGATCGAACCCACATCCATCTTAGTGCAATGGCACCGCTGTCCCACCTGCCGCTGCCGGTTTTTACCTTTCTGTCAGTCAAAAAATAAAGCGCCTAGACGCCTAAATAGAGTAGTATTATTTTTATTATCAAGGAAACGGAAAGCTTTTATATAAAGAGATGTACCATCTCATTTCTTTTGTACAATTAAACTAAACGAAAATAACTGTCTGAGACGAAATTAAAACCAAAATCCCAATAAGACATCACTTCCAATTCCATACACGCACTATCCATAAAACAGGAGGAAGTATTCACTAGAAGCGCACACCCATCCATACATACATAAATATATAAAGTATCTACTATAGTAATATTCCAAAAGTTCGCCAAGCCCTCACGAGCTTTCAATTTTCGTCCACCATTTCTTATTTAGTTTCGCGCAAATTATCTCCAATTCTTCATATTATTAAACATCCAGGGGGAACCCCCTGCTCGGGGGGTAATGACGGGAGCGGTCAACGCCCCGCCCGACGTCCGGCTCACTTGTTCTTGTAAAATTTTTCCCGATCTTTATTTTCTTTGTAGACGTATATAATTAGGGAGTTGTGCGTATGTGTGTGTTGTTAAAGTTCGCGTGTGTGCGTACTGTCCGTGTACACACGCTATACAGGGTGGTGCGGTGTAAGGCCAGTTATTAGTTTTCTTGCGAGTTTCGGTGGGATGTTTTTGTTAGATTTCGATAATTTCGCGACAGCATGGGGTGGAAAAATCAATATATGGCTATGTGTATGTGGATTCGGATGCGGAGGAGTTAATTCTAATGAAGAACTCAGTTATATGTTATTTATTGTTAGTTTTATATGATACATCGACTTTCTTTTCACGATTTTGTCTTTAGGGTTGATCGAAGATGTTGAATATTCACGTTTGAATGAAACGTATTGGAGAATATTCATCATCAAAGTTAATTAATTAATTAATGTACGTGGTGGTCTGAATTTCTGAGTACAAATCACATAACATATGAGACCGTAGTGGCGCAGCGGCCCGGCATTAGACTGTAAGTGGGCCGGTATTCCCACTCAGATAAATAAGTTATTTGGTTACAAAGCGTGGCTAAGTCAAAATTGGCCTAAAAGTAGGCTAAGTGGCTAAGTCAAAATTGGCCTAAAACTAGTAGGTAGCAGTTCTGATTAATCGATATGTTACTTTGCCAGCCCTTCTAAATGCGAGATACAGCGTGAAGCTGAAAAACCTGACTGACCGAGGGGTAACATCAAACGTTGTGGTCTCCGCAAATCTCTTTTGCCTCGTCCACTGTCATCAACCTCTTCATACATGCCCCGAGCGTACTTCATGTTTTTCACATGGCCTTGCTCCAATTTCATCGATTTTTGAAGACATAGTAACACGAAATTTACAATAAAATAATAACAAAAAATTATATATTCCACCCACTTTCTTTAAGCTCTTAAGTACTCACAATTTCTGTCGGACATAAAATCTATAATACTTCGCGTCTCCTTATTTGACGACACGTGTAAGCTTTATACAATATTTACGGAATAATAACTTTTTTTCTTACATTTTCTGTGGTTCTAATGAAATTTAACTTTATTGTATGAAATTTATTAAGAAAATCCAATTTTGTGTGATGCTATAGGTATAATACGTTATTGTTTATTTTAAATCAAATGGAAATAAAGGTTAAAGCAGCTTCATACTTTCTCCCACGCAGCTGGTTTAAGACACTCCGTTCCTCTGTTTGCACAAAATTTTCGAGACATTGCTTGTTGAGTGGGGGAAGTCAACGTCACGCTTCCTCTACCAAAGTGAGAAAATGACAATAAATTAAATATAATTATTCCTCCGAGTTGCTATCGAACCCATAACCGTTTAGTTTACAGTAGATGCTGCCGTCGTGACCCACTTTCACAAATATAAAACTTATAACACTCTAGTAGTAGGTTGGCAAAAAGATCCTGATCCGTTTTTCGAATCTATAGGTTGAATGTTTCGTTCGAATCTAAACACAATAAAAAATGTTTGTGAGGTATCTTAAGTAGGTCGTAGGTAGTTAATAATATTAATAATAATAAAAGTCTTTATTGCACACTTGAAAAGATACAATAGAGTAATTTCTTAAAATAAAATGCACAAAGGCGGCCTTATCACTACAAGTGATCTCTTCCAGGCAACCAGATTCCGGAAGGATATAATTAAAAGTGCGGGCATAAAGCGGTGCAAAGCGACGCGAGAAATAACTAAATAAATAAACAAACAAATAAATAAATAAATAAATATTTATACACACATACATACAAGTTCTTATATATAGACTGATTATAGAAAATAAATTAATTAATTATTAAAATAAGGGTAGATATATTAGTTAGTTGGTCCTCTTACATAACTTGCAAATTTTTCTAATGTTGGCATCCCATTCAATTAATTAATTAATAATACAAAATAAAAGCGTGTCAAATGTAATTAATAATACAAAGCGTGTCAAATGTCGATTTGAGGACAACGATTTCAAATTGTATTATTTATTTTATACTTTTTATATGTTTGTAATATTTTTTGCGACACTTACTGAGTGACAAATGACAAACTGTCTGTTGTTGTAATTACACGTACTTATTTATGTGTTCTTTTTTAGAGTAGACGGTCTCTATAAGCTTTTTATGATATAAACCACATCAGACGCATCAGTAATTTAAGTAATTTTACGTATATAAGTACATAAGATAAGCCTGAAGTTAAAAAAACTAAAACATTTCCATATTTTCTTCCACTAGTAAAGATAATAAGTAGTGCCATCTTATACAGAGAAACCTAATTTAAGTATCGGATTCAAAACTTGATATAACCTTTTTTCTTACTTAGCTAATAATTTTCTTAAAATGAAATCTAAAAGGACAGCGTTGAGTTTTGCAACTCAATACGCAACGTCTCGAAAAATTCGTTCGTTGCGTGGACAACGAAGAGTCTTAACACTAGGTTCCCTCTGCCTAACCTACTCTGTGCGGGATGCGACTTGAACCTATAAAAAGCCTAGATATCTCGACACACAGTATCTCAATCAATGTCTCAAATGAAGCGTCGTAAAATGGAAAATCCTATCACTAGATTATTTCATATTTCCCTGGTAAAAAAAATATATATACAAACAACCGAAAGTATACGTGTTTCTATGTTTGGGGGGTAACTAACAATAAGGCTAGCGCGTTCATTTAAAACTCCCTCTCTAGATCCCTAATTTATCACACACGTAAATCTAAGGTCTCTCTCTATAAATATTTATAGGTCTCTATTGAATAAATCATCGTGTTTGAAGACTTTGATTAAAGTTGAGTGGAGATGAGGAACTGTTGCTGTTGATCTGTTGGTAAATGAAATATTATGTATATGTATAGGTTTGTTTAAATTATTTTTCTTGCATTATACAAATATTTTTTTTTCTATTTTTTCTATTTTCTATGCATCTCCAGTTGCGCCTCGCCTTGCTGTCAGAGTGAAGAAATGAAAACATTAAATATTTCAATCCTGAGTGGGAATCAAACACCTTACCCCCGCGCCACGACGGCCTCTAACGATGAAAAGATTTTGCATTTTATTTACACATTTTATGAAATGTGTAAAAAAATACTTACTAGGTACCTATTTTACATATCTTTTTAAGCCCAACGATTCGGGCTTCTTAGAAGTTTGTACTCAATTGAACGAGATTTCGTTTTCATTCAGATACCTTTAAAAAACAACGGAATCTCAAGATCAATCTCAGACTTGAGAACGATTTATAAATACAGGCCTTACATTCAGTCAGTCAAAATCAATTTGATCTGGATACATTTCACACAATTGTGTCATCATGAATCTTGGCAGTTATACGTAGCTTAGGGGGCAATACAAGAATTGGTATTATCAAGTGGGTCTAACGATGGAGCTAGAACATGAATAATGAAACTCTACTAATAAACCACTCCAGTTTAAGCTCATGTAATTTATAGCCCAGCTTTTTAGCGCTCGATATAAAGGTTTTTTAGACAAGTATTTAAAAACCGCTCTCAACTCTAAAATCGATCTTGAGATGTCGTTTTAATAATCGATTCCAATGAATGTAAGCATAAGATCTTGAGACGTCAAGATCGATCTTAAAAATGAATGTAATTTATTGACACGAGCCTTAGGTTTTTACAATAATTTCAGTAGCGAAAACATGTGGAGCAACCAACAAAACATTGACACGAAATGACTTAGAAAGGTAAACTGACTAGCAAGCCTCCGGAAATACCTATTACTCAATGACTCAAGATGCCACCTGTTTAAAAGGTCAAGGTATTTTAGTATTTTACATACATCTAAAGGAAATTAATTGTGTGTATGAAAAACATATATTTTATTGAAAACTAGTTGTCGAATGTTTATAACCTATGATAAAAAATCCCCTTTTTCCGGTTCCCATAAAAATTTAGAGAAAGAACTAAAGACAGAGAGAGAAATACTGCAAAATTTTTTGCAATTTTTTTGAGTAACTTATTTTTGTAGACAAAATCCCACTTTGCTAACAATTAAAAGTAGTTTTCAAAAAAATGTTGTTATTTTCGTCTTACTGCTATTAAATAAAATTTAATTAAAAGGAAGACTCATAAGATATCTAGGAAACGTAGTAGAAAATGACGGTTATGAGTTATGACTAACGAAACATATTAGTAAACAACTGTAACCGATATCAATTGACGTGACATAGTATACGCTGGAACAAGGTCATCTGGGAACTCCTCTTAAATCTAGATAGTGGAAGTTGCTGAGCCCTATTACGTATCTTAGATTTACGGTTTTTTGAATGTCCATTATATTTTGGCAATGAGATGATTTTAGGTTCGGCTTCCACTCGACGGTGTAATGTATTCACTCCACTTCTCCGCTGTAAGCGCTTATAGCGCCTATATCTCAATTTCGGAAGGAGAGCGGAGAACGCAATGTTTCAACAGGCGCGTGAAAGCGTGTTCTCCCTCGCCATATAATTATAATTATTTATTATAGTTTAGAACAAAAATCGTGGGCAATATTCAAAAGACACAATTTCTTTCCTAATTTTTCATCCAATAAATATATGAAATGGAAATAATTAATCCAGCCAAATTACAAATGAAACCCACAACCTTCGCGGTTTAAGTCAGACTAAACTGGATAATCTGTAATATAAGCCATATTTATCTAAAACAGCTAAAACAGCAACATAAGCCTTATCTCATAATAAATTGTAATAGAATAAAACAATACATGCACTTGTTATATGTACATATGTATAAACTCTTAATTCTAAGGCAATTTTCCGGTATATTTTTCCCAATAGTGGGGGTAGCATATAATCCGGGGGCAAGGGGTGGGCCGGGGTGAATACTGTTAAACTAATTATAGTGGGGGCATTACGTAGGTTTTTTTTTTCATCTATCTAGCTCTTTTCAGTGGAAGGAAATGTGTTTAGTTTGGTAGATTTGGTCCTTGAGGGTACAACGTTGTCTGTGTTTGGTGATTCTTGTTTTAGTTTGGTTTTTAAAGAAATATGTATAATTTTAATAATTTTCTTTAAAATGTGATAGAAGGATGTACCAATGTAAAACTATTCTATTCTTAATTTGAGAACAGAATGTTTTAGCACTCAAGCTTACAAAAGGATCAGCCTGCCGAAGGATTTGACATCTAAAATATCGTGTAAGAGGAACACTGTCGGCAAAAGCTATTATGTAAAAAAAAAATATCGTTGTCTTTTGCGCTTTTTTATCAATGCGCTTTTTTATCAATGCAGAGATCGAAGTGATCCAGTTTACGTAATGCCTCCTAAATATTTGACCTTTTTTTCATTTGAAAAGCTTATCAATTACATATATTTTCTATCCACGTGAAGCTATCACGCTGTATCCTGCATGGAGTGTTGCTGTGGGGTGGGCAATGGCAACCTGGTGGTAGAAAACCCCTTCAACAAACACCAAAAATTGTCTAAATCTCGAGATATGGTGGAATTCCTCCAGATCGAGAAATCAATAATATTTCATGAATGGGAACCGAGTTAGACACTGCCGCTGGGTCAAGATCCCGCCTATTCTATAATATATTTTAGTATCCCTAATTTAGTAACATAGAAAACATATTTTAAGAGGCATTATTTTTTCTTATGTCTATTTTTTTAAGGTACGAAACAAAAAAAGATGAGAATGTAGCCACTAAGTCTTCGTTGCGTACGGTATCAGCCTCAGCTGAATAAGATAGATGCTAGATACCTAACACTAACAAGAGATCTTAATAATAGTAATCTAGCACTAGATGATGATTATTCGTCAAAAAACGTTTATTTTCGTAGTCCGACCAAGCCCAATTTCCTCCCATAATAAATAGAATTGTATTTTTATTGCTTTATTCATACGGGGCTAATATCCGAACTAGGCTGTTTACTTGCCATTATCACTTTTATGGCCGCCTACTTTTTTGAAATTATCTTTATTTAAATTTTATAGACTGGGCGGGGCGCTGAACGTTAATTACTATTACACTCACCAATGTATACATAGATATATGAATCTGGCAAGACAAAACGCAAAGAAATCTTTTTTATATATTTATATAGTTTAGACACTAATCTTATTTGTTTCATATGGATATTGGACGTGTTTCCCCGGTGTGATAAGACATAGCGCCTCGTAAACTTTTTGGGTTTCGCCACACAATATAATTATTCGAATTAGCTAGAAAATTTTAATAGAACAAAACAAAGCAGCGATTTGCCAAAATTATGTAAAGAATATGCTAACTTGAATTTATTAAACCTATAAAAAAATCTTTATACCTATTTCTACCATTTTACCGTACTCAGTGACTGGCAGATAATGCACAGAGGATACTACAGGAGTACTAAGAGAGGGATTTTTCTAACTTTTTACGGAAACTAAACAAAATTGTATCATATTGCTGTCTATACCAGGAAGATATACATGAGAAAATTTGTAGTTTGGGGTCATTTATGCGCGTCATTTATTGTGCGTTTGTGGACGCTAATCCCAGAAACAGTTTTACTGATTCCAATTCAAGCTGAATTGGAATCCCTACTGTATTTTGACAAAATTACCTTAAAATTAAGTATTTGTTTTATTTAAATAAATCGATCGAAATCGATTCAGATAACTAGTTATATGAATTTAAAGTATGTATTTTGTTCGACAAAATTGTAATAAAATAATTGTTTTCCACGCCAGTGTTTTTGGGTTTTCTTTTCCTTTCGCCTTTTTCTAATACAATTTTACTGATACCCTGTGACTGACGCACGGGCAGAACCACTGGCCTTGGAAAGGTTAAATGTTAGATAGGAGATATGTTATCATGTGCAGGGAAAGATTAAGACAGGACTTCCCGAAATTCCTGCGAGAACGAGGAAACGAGATTTACCATTTTACGTCTTAAATTCCACGCAACAAAATTGCTAACGACAACTTTTATTAATATATATCTACAGTAAAAGTTTTAAATTAATAATTAAGAAAACATATTTTATTTTATTAATTAATTAATCACAACTTTGTCCAACTGACGTCCATTTAGACGGTAAATAAAAAAAATAACAACAGATAACAAAACCATAATACAAGACGTCAGCACGATACTCATTATTATTATGTATGTTAGACGACTAGCGTTGGGTGAATCACAGTGACTCACGCGTCGTATTTAAGGCGCTACGATGGGAACCTCTACACTGTCGTCCGCTGAACACGATCGAAACAACATGGTCTTCGTAAAAGCTGTTATAATACTGTCAATACTCGCCGTTATATCGGCCAATCCACTGTGTTCCAACGGTGACGAGAAAACTAAACGAGATGTGGAGGATTTACGTGAATTCCTAGCAAATTTACCAAGCAAAATGGAAAATGAGTCCAAATTTCCTGTAATACCTGGAGAGCTGTCACCTCTAGTGCCGTGCCAAACTCAGAGCAGGAAGAAAAGACATAATGGGTTTTTGGTTTCTTGGCGAAGAAATAAGTGCCCTTTTGGATATTATAGGTTAGCTTTTAGATGTCTCAAAATGGCATAGTGATTGTTTATTAGTTTATAGTTTAAGTTTAAGTTAAATGTGTGTTCAAACGCCATGAGAAGCTTTAATAGTATAATAAATAAATTATTAATTAAATCGTACATTTTAATGTTTTAATAACATTCTTCTTCGATCTATGGTCCTATGTTTATTGTAAGTGTATATATTTATTAGAAACGCAAAAGTTTTTGGTCGTGAGCTTTTGTCTTAGTAACAGTTTAACCCATGGTTAAATATTATGTACCTTCCTACATATTATTTGAAATTTAAAAAATATTAGGAAATTCAAGATACATACAGTATAAGCACTGTCTGAAACTGAAATTCTTTTTAATTAACGCTAAAAGCTATAAATAAATGATTTATTAATTTAATGTAAGTTAAATAAATGAATTAACCGTAAATAAATTTTTTTTTTTCATATTATAAACCATTATTTTAAGCTTTTTTTTTCAATGCCATTTCAAGATTGCATAATGTTTTATTTTTCATCAATACTATATATTAGTTACAAAGTGTAACCAATATAAAAGCCTTAAAATCCAAATAAGTTTCAGGAATTCGCCTGAAAATGGGGAAGCCAGTGGCTTAATAAGAAATTGAGTGTCTTAACACTAGATTCCCTCTGCCTAACCTGCTGTGTGCGGGATACAGCGTGAAGCTGTATATATATATCTCTGTTGGCTCTACTGTTTACAATTTTTTTTAGCCACAACCCGTCGTACCCACAAATTTATTCAAAATATTATTGAACGCACCTTAACTCAAGAATATGCAAATGGGGCGCTTGTTTTATGAGGTAACAAACATAAAAAAAACAGTCAAATTGAGAACCTCCTCCTTTTACAGAAGTCGGTTAAAGAGAGATTACACAGAGCGTGTTCATAGACGTTAAGGTACCTAAATCTATTTAATAGTCATAACATAAAAATAGTTTAGAGACCATCAGAGTTGTATGTGATAGAAAGAAGCCACGACTGTGGGCTCGATTCCCATACAAAGGAATGGATTATTCACAATTTTTCGCCCTAGTAACAACACGAGGCGCCGTGTTAAGTTCTGTCGCTCAATATCTCAAAAATTGAAGGACAAAAGTTGAGATACTCTGCTTATATCACAGTTATAAGGATATAATTAAATTTAATAATAAAAAGAAAATAAAATATTGAAAAAAACCATTTTTAAGTATAATAGGTATTTTCGGTAAAAAATATTTTTTATTAAATGTACAAAAACTTTATCGTCATAGAGGTGCGGATTCAAATCGTATAAAAAAAGTATTAAAAAAAACCCTTTCGTTTCGTTTTTTTAGAATAAAGTGTAATAAACAAGATATAAAATCATATTATTGGAATTGGACTAACCCATCGCTGATTCGTCATTGCATCATTAATTTAAATACGAGTACACTTGTAGTCGTACGTAACATCATATCAGTGGCGGGTAACTAATTATTATTTATTAAAATACCGCGTAATAAACGTTCAATAAATTATACAAGTAATTAATAATATTATGACACACTTAATGATAATCAGCTTCACGCTGTATCCCGCACACAGCAGGGTAGGCAGAGGGAACCTAGTGTGAACCGAGTTCTAGAGGCATTGTCTGGTGAGTGGCGGAACTCAACGCCGCGCTTTGCCTCGACCCCAGAGCGAAGAAATGATAATATAAATGTAAGTAAATATTTCATTTCCTCGAGTCGGGATCGAACCCACAACCAGTCAATTTTGCAGTCACACTATGTGCCCCTGTGCCACTACTGGCCTTATTATTTATAATATATTAATAATTTGCATGAATGGTTACAAGTTCGAATCTTTTGGGAGGGATATTTGGATTATTAAATAGTTTTACCAGAGACACTTGTACAAATATAAAATGTAATTTGGATTAAAATTGTGATTCAAGAATAACAGTACCACGTATACCACGTACCAATACCACGTATTTAATATTTTAAATAAAAAAATATATTTACAAATATATAAAAAGTAAGTATATAAATAAAATGGTTACTATTTTTCATAAACAGAGGAAACCTATTATTAAGACAGTCGATTTCGAGACACTGCGTGGTCAGGGGGAACTCAATACCGCGCTTTGTCTTGTTACCAGAGTGACAAAATCAAAATATTTTATATAGAAGATTAAATAAACTTAACTTTTTTTTTACAAGTAAAAAAATATTTAAAAAAACCACATTAATTGTAACATTACGCAATCAACTCCATCCAGATGTTCTTCTAATGGGATGGGATATTGTCCTTATGATTGACGTAAGCCGCCGGTATGCGCTTGCGCAAACGATAATATAACCATACCGAAATTTCCTTATGCAATATAACTAAACATCGGTATACAAATTGATGATATAATATTTATTTATATTAATAAGTAGATGTTTACATAGATTTATATTAAAAAACTATTCAAATAAAAAATAACTAAAAGGCCAGTCGTGGCGCAGGGGTATAGGCACGACTTCATTTTCTCACTGTGGTCATGAGGCAGAGTGCGATGTTAAATTCGGAGGAAAATGAGGAACGGAAGTGTCTTAATGGGAACAGAGTATCTTAACATTAGATTCCGAGGTTCCCTCTGACTACTCTCTGCTAAGTGTAATAAGACCCTACTGTCACATTAGGATATGTTCGCGTTTTTTTCGCGTACATAGGTGTACCTATGTACGCGATATAACTATGGATTCGAGCTTTGAGAAGAGGGCGTGGCGTAAGGTTACGCCGCAGTGTGTTTAAAATAAGCAAGCTCTGTCTACACCAAGCGGCACAGAATGCGTGAAACGAAGCCTATTTTTTTTCTTCAAATTTTATATAATAATGACCACCCCAACCCAACTATGAACAATAGACAAAACAGTTAAATTATATGATTTTATGCCGATTCCCGTATATAATAAGATAGGCAGAGGGAACCTAGTGTTACAACACTTTGTTCCCCATTGCGTGTTCTGTTGACGAATATAGCGCTACGCATATAAAAAGTAAATAAGTTTTACAATGTTATTCCTCTTAGGATACTAAACAAATTAAAATGTATACAGACTAAGATCTAAATCTTGAATGTGTTATCTAGAGGTGCGAGTTCAAATCAATATTTTCCGCTTTATAACTGGTTATGGGATAGAACCTAATACGGCAAAAGTCATTAAACAATTTATTTGTTTTTGTTTATACAAATATGCATATAATATATTATGTGTGGGCTACTCCCACTGATTCTAATTAATTTATTTCATAATTTATTTATACAAAATATAATTTCACATATTTATTTATTTATTCAAAATCAATTATATCATATAAATGTCACAAAATTATTAAACAAAAAAAAAAATTTTTAATTTAATTTAAACTTAATATAAAACACACGACTCACATTTCACCGACGTCGGTTAAAATAATTATAATCTGGGAATTGACTGCAATTGCTACCTGAGACGTGTAACGTCATTTTGGGTCGTCCACAGCTGATCGCGAGATACGTATCGCCACATATCGCAATCACCCAACCGTCGCGGATTCCTTGCACTTGTTATACTATTGGCCATTACGTCACGTACCTACTTTTTAGTGAACGTTCTTGTAGTTTTGTTTCCGAAACCACTCCTGCTGTATTCTTTATAAACTGTGCGTGGATTATTTTTCTTTTGTGTTTCTTCGTGTATATAGGTGTTCATTTTTATGTGTAATAAATATTTTGTGTTGTAAAAGACTTAATTATTGTTACTAATCGTCTACAAACTTTTATTACCACACACCTATCAAATATGCTACATTATTGTAATATATAAACCGATTTTACTATGACTACCTTCTCTATCCTAAGGGGGGGAGAAGGGGAAAAAGATTTCAGAGTTAAACACTGTGACCGTGATCATCTTAAGCCACACTCACGACACAGTGTCTCCTTGGGTTACGCCGATTGCCTTTTAATAACTTGGGTTTTGCACTGGGAGTCTACTATGAGTTACGACTACCTTATTGTATCTCATACACCTGATATAGAACAAGTATACACAGGTATATTATGACGCTCCGTCCCCATGAAGCCCCTCTCGCTGTGCACTTTCCGCTGAATACTTAAGATATTGCGTGTTGAGTTGCGGAACTCAACGCCGCGCTTTGCCTCGTCACCAGAACGAGGAAATCGATATATTAAATATTTCATTCCCCGTATGGGACGTCGCACGGTTGTACCCCTGAGCTACGACGGCCTCGGTAAAAAGTACACATTGTATAAATTTTATACAATGTGTACTTTTCATTACCCGCATAGACAAAAACATTACAAAATATCGTCAATAACAAATTCCAAATTCTAAAGTATAAAAATAGCAATTTATACCTTATGTCGTTGGAAAAAACCGCATGGCTTTTGTGTATTCTCAATTTAATTTCACGGTTTCCTCAAATAAATTAAGTAATATGTCACTTGGTAATATAATGACTGTACATTAAAGCTATGTAAAAAATATTTCGGTATACAGGTTCAAATACCGTTAAGTTATTAATTAATTAAAAAAATACAAAAGGCCGTGGCGGAAGGGCACAGAGTGTGACTGTAAAATCGTCTGGGTTCGATCCCCACTCGAGGAAATGAAATATTTATTAACCTTTAAATTTTATTATTTCGTCGCTCTGGTATCGAGGCAAAGCGCGGCGTTGAGCTCCGCCACACAACACGCAATGCCTCCAGAACTCGGCAGAATGTGGGGAACGGAGTGTCTTAACAC
>DWAO01002297.1:0-16329 GCA_018230605.1 Heliconius congener | reverse complement strand
TAGGTTCCCTCTGCCTACCCTGATGTGTGCGGGATACAGCGTGAAGCTGATTTTATTCTATTAAAATATATATGACAAATATTTATATCTTACTTTTTTTCCTTTTTCAAATAAAATTAATTTTTAATATCTTAGAATTTATTCTTTAAAGCCTTATTACCTACAAATATCCCTTTATCGCAGACCATAAGGTATTATGATGCAAGATAAAATTCCATGTCTCTTAGTCAAGAGCACTTCCAAGGCACTAACTAGCAATTAGTGATGAAATAAAACCAATCAGAGTTTACCTTGGGTGTTATAAATTTATCTTTAAAATTTTCTGATGTTATTATATCAGGTTTTCCCATAATATATTTTATATAATAATAAACTGATATTTTTATACTAGGTATTCTTACTATATATTTTTAAAAATTAAAAAACCTATCAATTGATAAATACAGATAAATAATAATAAATACGGAATATTCTATTTTCCATACAGTTCATTTACTTAGTTCAGTTCATTTAATTTAAAATTTTTCTATTTGTATTAATAGTTAAGTTACGGAACTCGGTACTAAATAACATAACTTAAAAGTAATTAAATCATTTTCTAAATAGGATAGGGGTTGTAATGAAAACACAAAGCTTCTGTTGTTTTATTTTGCAATTCCAAAAATTTGTTAGTTTCTCTTTACATTTGATATATTATAAAAAAAAATCCGGCTTTCCAATTGCTCATCCTGTTTTGTAAGTCAACGCCGCACTTTGTCTTGTTATGAGAGCGAGGGAATGAAATGATGATGATTTTTTCCCCGATTGGGAATCGAACAATTGAGTTTACGGTCACGTTGCGTCATGACGATTTCAACTAGTTCATCTGAAACAAAAAATATATTCATTATTTTTATTTAAGTAATATTGTCGTTCGTATAAGTAGTTAAGAGCTATTTGTTATTTTTTTCTATATTCCGAAGAATAATATTAATATAATAAGTGCATAGAAAAGTATATAGAACATTTTTATTAATAGAATCCTGTTTTTTCTCGTTTCCTTAGAAATGGCGGGGAATTCTCCCTCAGTGCTTACTTACACTCCCTGAGATGCCTAATAAATTTACTACATAGATTGAGCTGTATTTTTTCTGTCAGTCACTCAGTAACGAAAAAGTTTTATACAATATCTTGGCGAATACATAAATTTGTATTATGTAGGCTCTGAGATGTTTAGATCTTTCCCCTGAATTAATTTTAGTCGCAAGGCTCATTTATCTCATATTACATTCGACCCATGAAAGACATTCATGGGTTAAATTTAATATAAATTATATTAATGATTCATCGTCATATAAAATATATATTTAATATAAAATGTATATTTCTTATTTTCATACACTTCCCCTTCATTTTGCTTTCAATTTTCCACTATATTTTTTTTTATCTTCACACCGTATCTTGCACATAGCAGGGTAGGCAATGGGAACTTAATGTTAGATACTTAGTCCATATTAAGACACTTTTGTTTCTAACGATTTCTAGAGGCATTGCGTGTTAAGTGACGAAATTCAACGCCGCGCCTTATCTCGTCACCTGAGCGAAGAAATGTAAATATAAAAAATTTAATTCTTCCGAGTGGGCATCGTACCTACAATATCGTGTTTTCCACTCGCATGTTTATTTTCCTGCCCCATGAAAACCTCTTACCACCATAGTTATTCTATAAATTTAACATTTTGTCGCGCATAGCGTAAAGAACCTACTGTCAAAACACCGTTCTCTCTGCTCTAATTTGAGATATGATAGATTTTTAATGATACAGATTTTTATTAAACTTTTTACTTGAATATTATATCACCAAACGACACTATAACTATGCCTTGTATTGTAGATAGAGTATAAACAAAAACAAGCTAAATATTAATGAAGTGTGACGTAACGGCCGCGGCAGGTTAGACACTGCAGAGATGAGAGAAAGCCGTTTTCACTCGGATGCTGCGACGTGATCTTTAGATTTTACTGTTTTATTGTTGGAAGGAAAAGTAAACAATTGTTATATTATACTGTTATATGGTGTTCTTATTTATTCATATTAATACTTTTTGTGGCCGTCGTTGGGCAGGTGTACAATAGTAAATGCGACGGTTGTGGAATCAATTCCCACTCGTAAATAAATATTTCATATTTGAATTTACCCCCTCTGGAAGGCAAAGTGCTGCATCGAGTTCCTCCATTGAACACGTTATGTTTCAAAAGTAGGTTCTCTCTATCTATATGCGAGATACAGATTTTTATAATTAAATAATACATTACGTAATGTTTTGTTGTATTCTGATTATCCTCATTTCTTCAGCGAAATAAGTTAGAAGTAAAATTAAAATAAAAAAATCCACTTGCCTCTTCGTTATTTTAACTAGTTTTGCAAATTTTATCACTTATTTTTATTTGAGTAAGACGCTAAAATACCCTAAATATAAGTATAATAATCAATTAATGGAATTTAACCGAGTCCAATAAAAAATAATCTTTTTTTAAGTTAGCAAAGTAAGGAACTTGTTTTAATTTAAATAATATGATAATTTAAAGTTACGTATTAAAGTAGTGATCGCGTAATATCCCTTTTTTTAAGTGGATAATATCTTGTAGGTAACAGCTTCATTTTAATAAAAAATCATTTAGTGTTTTCGAAATATAAGTATTAAAAAGTAAAGTCCTCTCAATTTATATAAGTAGTAACAAATCACTGTATTTTTTACTGTAAAAGTATCTATTGTATTTATAAATTCGTATATTATTAAATATAACATTCTCAATTTTCCTGCTCTGGTCAAACAAAACGCGGTATTGAGACCACCCAAAACGCTGACTCCAAGTCACACGTCTCAGAGTCAGGCCGAAAGTGGAGAGCAGAGTTTCTAGCTCAGAAAAATAATCATTTTCTTCTTGAATTAAATCAAACCCACGGCCCTTCTTTAGTTGAATGAAACAGACACCTTGACAAGTATTATATCACGTTTCCTTTATAAGAGGTTCTATGATTCATAGTAGGGCGTAGGCCGTTTATATAACTCACTTATACATAAGTTAAGGAAATTCTTAGCGACATAGTTATAGCTAATATGTAATATATGCTTGTACGTGTTGTAGGTTTGTACCTTCATATAATATAACTGTTTTTATAATGATGATGACATTTTTCGTAATATCCTACATCTACGTATAAAATAAAATAGTAAAGACAAAAACAGATTTTATTTGTAATGTACTTAAACAAAACTAATGGTATATTAATATCGTTTAATTCTTATCAAAAATCGAGAACGGTATTTCTTAACACTTGAGTCTTTATGTCGATCCTGTTGAGTGCTGAGGATGAGTGTGAGTGAGTGAGTGAGTGAGATGAGTTATTTTTTAGCTTCACACTCTATCGCACACATAGCAGGATAGACAGAGGGAACCTGGAAAGGTAGCGTTAAGGCACACCTTTCCCTTTTAGACACATCTGTTCCCCTCTAGATTCTCTACATATAGTATTTACTTTAAAATATTTTCACAATTTTTCGATATTAATTAATATAGCTATTTGGCAAATATATATTTCGTTCAATGAAATTGATATATCTTGATAACATGGTTATTTGAATATATGATTCATTTATCCTTCATTTGCAAAAGGTTGTTTTTAGTTTTATTTATTGATAAGAATAAATCTATTACTTGTTACAACCTACTTTGATATCAGTTATTAGTTTGGTAATAAAGGTACATGTAACTTTTTTCATCATGGCGCAGTGGGACAGCATCTGACTGACGCGATGGCTGGAAGTGCGATCCATATTAAAAATTTATTTAAACTTAAATTATTTCCACTTTTCAAGATTACTACTGTATACACTGAAAGAAACAGACACTTTGGATGTACTGAAAGCGCGGCGTTGAGTTACGTTACATATCACGAAATATCTCGAAAATTGTTAAGTTGGTAGTGGTAGTACACGAAATTCCTTAACACTAGCCTTTCCCTGTCTATCCTGCCTTAAAGGAAAATACATGAAGCTGGTTTTTTTATTATATCTAAAAAAATATGTATCTAAATACCCTGACAGGTACATTCGTTAATACATATAGCTAACAGTATGACCTCTACTATTGTTATATCACCCAATACTACAGTACTTTCTTACAAGAACTTGCTTTGATCTTGAACAAACATACTTTACATAATGAGCAAACGCATACCTCAACGTTCCGCAATATCTCCGGAATAACGAGCTTTCTCTATATATTGGCAAATTAACTTTCTTTTGACTTATGGCTAATTACATAAAATAGTCACTTTGAACAAAATAGGCAAATCGAGAGAGTAGAGTATCCTAAGTTTCTTGTGTTCTGGTTGAATAATAAATCTGCTAGCAGAAATATATTTTGTAAACAAAAACTTCTATAATATTATGCAGGTTCATATAATTTTAGTCCTTGAAAGTGTTCTATTTTTTATTCTAATGTTTTATAATTTTTTTTGGGAACAGTATTTCTTAATTGTTAACAGATTTTTAATTTACAATATTTTAGATGTTATATTTTGGTTTTTACTTTTTTAGTATATTGAATGTAATACGATATTAAATAGAATATTGTTAAGTTGTACAATTTATGAGAATTTACAAAATGGTCTTTTATCTTTAGGTTTTGACCATATAGAAAACAAGATATAAAAGATACATAAAATAGATATAGCATTTAAATTACTATTATTTAAACTACTATTTTGTTATTAAAGATAAAAGACTATTTTAATCTTTTTTACGATTTATAAATTCAGCAGCCAGTGTTAGTCAATTCCGAGTTAATAGAATTAGTAATTTAACTCATCGTATGTTACAAAAGCAAACGAAATGGAGCCTATAAATGCTAATTTTGTTCGAACTGAGCCAAGGCCGGACACGTGCTTAGTTTCAACATGCATCTTTGAATGTATGTATAGCTTTATGCAAACTGTTTGTACTAAAACTTCATACATATACCTATATTTATATAATATTATACTACATGCTATATTATTATATTTCTACCTACGTTTGTTTGTTTGAACGCCGTGATCTCAAGAATTAGATTTGTCCGTTTTTCAATACTAATCATGAAACTACTCTGTCTCCGCTCATTCAGTCAGTGTAATAAAGTTTTAAAAACTAAGTAATGACTTAAAAAATAAAATATTGCGTAGGTCGCTTGCTATAAGGAAAAATGTGTATGTATTATGTTATTTAAACCTTTTATATTTTTACGTTAAAAGTATTATGTCATATAAATATACATGTAGAGTCATCGTGGCGCAACCGCCCAACGTGACGATTGTGAGTTCTATGCCCACTCGAGGGAATTAGTTATTTTCATTTTCACACTCTAGTAACGAGACAATGCGCGACGTTGATTTCCGCCACTCAACACGCAACATCTCAATAATTCAGCGGAAAGTGGGTAACGGAGTGGACACTAGGTTCCCTCTGCAAAAATAGCATGAAGCTGAATAACGCATTTCGTATTTGAGTATTTGAAAAATAAAAATATGAACAACGTGTCCTAACTTATTTTTTTTCTTTTAACATGAAAATACTAAATTTATTAATATTTGGAACAAAAAGTAAAATACTATTATGATTACTAAATTACTTCAACATAAACGGTCACGGTCAAGCTTATTAACTGATGCTTAACTCGTAAACGAAACAAAATAATTACAGTATAGATGTGAATTAATTTTCCAAATATTTTTTTTAGAAAAAAGTAGGATTTTAATTAGCAAAAATATGAAAAAACCTATATTAAAGAAGATTTAAACCATTTTCTTCGAAAAAAAAACTTTTTCAAGCTAGAAATATACATACTAATCAGAGTTACCGATTTTTATTTTATTATTGTATTGAAACAAATAGAAATGGAAGATATTGGTTAAGTGAAAAACCTTATCAATTTTATGTTAATTGACTCCAATATTTTTTTATAATATTATTTTATTTCAGATCAGTGATCATATTTCTCTAAAATAAATTTTATATAATCTAAAATAAATTTTATATAAAGAAAATATAAATACATTCATTCTATTTCATGGCTGTTTAAGCAACTGGACATAAACATGCAATGACAATCAATAATATAGATATAAAATACATAAATATAGATAAATAGATTATATACATATAAGAATACACAATTATTATTCGAATCACAAATTACCTTTAATATAGTTAGCAATTCTACACGCATACTACATATGAGTGCTTAGGTATACATTTATACACTTGAACTGAGTTGTTTGCGCTTTCATGTAATCATGTTTATAAGACATTCATTAAAAAATCTTGTAAGTTATATCCAGTAAATAATAACTCTTTATTGTGAAAAATCAGCTTCGCTGTATCCCGCACACGGCAGGGTAGGCAGAGGGAACCTAGTGTTAAGACACTCCGTTCTCCACTTTTCACCGAGTTCTGGAGGCATAGCGTGTTGAGTGGCGAAAATCAACGCCGCCCTTTGCCTCGACACCAGAGCGAAGACATGAAAATATAAAACTAGTGTTAAGACACTTCGTTGTCCGTTTACTGTTTGATTAAAAGCGTTACTTGAGTAGCCAAACTCAATATTTTTCTTGGCCTGCTTAGATTTAGTGCATTTTCGAAAAGTTATCTTTCTCTTACTAAAATTATACATATCACTCATTTACACAGACTTTCTAGTAATTCTAGTTTATTAATGAAAGAAAGCGGCTTAACTCAAATTACTTATAATTAAGGATTTATTATTAATTAAGATTTTTAATTTATTTTCAATTTATATTTGAATATAATAAAATTCCATAAATGACATGTAAAAACATGTTTTATTTTAAATTTCAATTATTTTTTAAAAATAAATCCTCTTTATAATGGATAAGAGCAACAAAAAACACGACACCTGTGGTCATTTACTCGCAAAAAAACCTCACAAGTTCGTTCGAAGAGTCTCGTTTACCTTGAAACGGCATTCTTATATATTATACCTACTTATGTATATAGTATCTACTACCTACTACCCACTACCTAATGTACTTAATAGCTTCCTAGCCTTTGTTACTTTGGTTATTATTATTGCCATTGTTTGTCATTTCAAATAACAATTTAATGAATTGTAACAAAAAGTTGAAATAACTTGAGTTTCACATATCTTTTTACCTTCTTGTATTTCTTGTATTTTTCATGGTCATTAAAAACAAATAAAATCGGTTAAGTGCGAGTCGGATTCGCCCGTACCGATTTCAGGATTGTAAGTCAACGAGAATTATACAATAAAAGTTGACAAACTTAAATTTGCAGACATATATATTCATTTTGTATGAGCTTAACTACAAATCCGTAATTATGAACTTATTAGAATATTAATCGGTCCATTACTTTTGTTCTAGATAATTAACAGGCTTAGTATTAAGTTTTAGAACCAGTTTGAATTATAATTATGTATTTATGTTATTATTCGAGTTCGAGTGGACAGAACGTGGGAACGTAGTGTTAAGACACTTCTGATCCCTAGTTCTTGCCAAATTCTGGAGGCATTGAGTGTTGAGTGGTGGAACTCAACGCCGCACTTTATCTCGTTACTAGAGAAAACAAATGAAAATATAAAATATTTCACTTCCTCGAGTGGTCACACGCTTGTGCTCCTACCCCATAAATTGCCTAAAGTTATTATAAAAAAATATATTTACTAAAAACTCTAGGGGCCAGTCGTGGTGCAGTGGCACAAAGTGTGACTGTAAACCCGACTGGTTGTGGGTTCGATCCCCACTGGAGGAGATGAAATATTTACCTAAATTTATATTTCCATTTCTTCACTTTGGTGTCAAGCGCGGCGTTGAGTTCTGCCACTCAACACGCAATACCTCCAGAATTCGGCAGATGGTAGGGAACGGAGTGTGTTAACACTAGATTCCCTCTGCCTACCCTGCTGTGTACGCGATACAGCGTGAAGCTGATTTATTTTGATTTAAATGTTCTATTATTATTCGGATGTAGGTATTAAATGTGGGAGGATATTTGATTGTTTAGGCAATTGCTTGAGCCGTAGCATAAGAATGAAAGCCGCCTACACAGTTTTTTAACAGCGTAATCTATGTCTATTCAGTATGTTACATTATCAAATATGTACATACCAAGGTCAAAATGGTAACCAAGCATCCAAGCAAATGGTAGAGTAAATTTATAATTTTTTTATACATATATGTACAAACATGGATACCTCCAAGATATTCCGTACTCCATCCGAATTTTGAATAAATCGTGTTGAGCGGCGGAACTCAACACCGTATTGCGTCTTACGAGTGAGGATGTCATCAATCACCGCGTTTTCAATCAGAACAGTGCCACATGAAAGTTGTAATATATAATTTATTTTTTTGCATTAACAGAATTAAAATTTTTATCCTCTAGTACACTCACTATAACTAGAAATATATTATATAAAGATATCTATATAGTCAATCTTAAATAGATCTTCAAATTCAGCGTTTTTTAAGATTTCACTTGCCTATTAACTCGTAGCGTATAAAATTGTCGAACAAGTTTTGATCGAGTTACGTGAATTTACGTAATGTATTGTTTTGGGTGTTAAAAACTGTACCGGCGATAGTTAAAATGAACAACTACATATCACATATGTTTTTATTTCATTTTAGTATATATCACATATGGAAAATTGTGTAATGTCGACATGAAAGGGAAGTTACATGATCGATCATGTCTTTTATATATTGAAAATTTTAAGTGAATGAGACTATCGCTTAAATTTTCCGTCGTATTTAAAAATATATGAATTGAACTCAAAACGCTTACTTAAATAATCATAACAAGTTGACATTACATTTTATTTATCTTTTTAAATTAAATCTATATCAGTATTATAAAGCTGAAAAGTTTGTTAGATAATCCATTTATTGAAAAAGGCGATACAAATCTTTTTCCTTTAACCGTTAAGTATATTAATTTGTCATGTGTCATATACAACTTATAGTCATTCTCACTTAACCACACACGCAAAGCCGCAAGTTAAAACTAATATTTATTAAAATACTTGGCTCACCATTCATATTTCACCTCCTCCATTACTCACTTGTAACGTAAATACAGATGACATAACGAAAGATTAAACAAAGAGACATAAAGACAATCATTAGTTAGACGCATTTATGGCTATTATGTAAATAAGCGAGTCTTATTCCGCTATAAATGACGTACAACGCAGTTTTACTGAGAAACTTATTTAATAAAACCGACGCGTGTATCTTTTTAGATATTATTGTATAATGTTACGTAGCAGGGTAGGCGGGGGAACCTGGGAACCTAATGTTAAGATGCTCCAATCCCTCACGTGTTTTAGGATAGCAGTAAAAATCTGTTGATTCTTTACTTTTTACCCTATCATATTCTGGCCTCGTATATAATTACCTACATAATGGTTTTTAATTCAGTTCCCACTAAAAAATGTCAGTTAAATTTAAATGCTAAGTTAAATGTAACCGTCATAGCAATGTGGCACAAGCGTGTGACTGTGACGGTAGTAGGTTATACTTCCATTCGAGATTGATTTCTTAATTTTCATTTCTTCGCCTTGGTAACAACACAAAACGCGGCGATGAGTTCCACCACTGAACACGCAATGTCTCAATCGGCGGAGAGTGAAGGAGGAACAGAATGTATTTTATTCCTTCTGACTACCTTGCTCTTTGTGAATTATAGTGTAAGGTAAAAAATGAAATGGTAGATATTATAGAAATATACATTAAGTTTGGTCGAACTATATTTTTCGTATAAGGAATCGTAAAAGTACATGTAAATTAAAAACTTGTGTTTAATAAACTTGAGTGAAAGACTTGAATTTAATAGTCGTAAAGAAAAGAAAGAAGTTAAATAATTATTCATTATTTAAATATAATATTTCACTCATAATTATTTATTAGTATTCGCATAGCAACATTCGAAAGTTATAAATATTTAATTACAAATTAATTCAGAACGTTAAAATAAGCGTGTCGTAAATAAAGCGTATAATATGCCTATAAAGTAAATAAATATAATAATTGCATTTGATTATTAGTTTGTTTTTTACTCGTGTGTAGTTCAAAACACATTTACATTTTTATGTGTATTTTCCGGTCGAACATGTTTGTAAAATTGTATGCCAATTTAGAACAGTAGCTATATATTTTTCCCACATGTAGCAAAATAGACAGAGAGAGAGAGGTAACCTAGTGATGATACTCAACAGCATGCTTTGACGACACTAAAAATGATGGAGAGATCTATGAAAACGAACTCAATCAACCAACGCTAAAGTCAATCCATACTATGCCTATTTTAACTATATAATTTATAAAATTTTATTATTTTTTTTGGAAAAATAATAAAATAATGCTTTCAAATAATGCTGTCAAAATCAAATTAACAAAATATGGATAATTCACAAATTATTGTAGAAACATGTTATTAGTATTATGGTTACAATTTAATAATTAAGGAATAACCTTCGAAATGAAAAAATATGCTATAAACTTTTTTTTGTGCTATTAGCTATAACGACACTTTCACACGATACATGGTTTTACTATCATAATATACATTATAAACACAAGATGTACACGTTACGTAAAGTGAATTATTTACTCGGTTAAAATAGTTTCATTTAAAATACTCGGATAATCATTTCTCAACAATATTTTTATAAGTACACAAAAATGTTGTATCTATATAAAAAAATCGCAGTGTTGAATTCCGCCACTCGACACGCAATGTTTCGAAAATTAGGAAGGAAAACAGAGAATGAAGAGTTTCAGCACTAGGCTAACTCTCTAGCCTGCTATTCGAGAAACAACTTGAAACCGATTGATTAATATTATAAAATAATATTTATAGATTTACATATCTTACATAAACATATATTTGCTCTACGTGACCTAATAATTTCTGTTACTGACCGCAAATCTAACCGCAACCTCTATAGGGTACTTGTATCCTATAGAGGTTTGGTATCTTATATATTATTATATAGAGTACTGTCTGCATTTTGAAATAATCTAAGAAACCTAAGTGAATATTTTATGTTGTAAATTTAAGTTTTTTTATGTTTTACAGAAACAAAATTGCCTCTACTTTTTAATAATTGTTATTATTGTAAGAAAAATCTATATTATATCCTAATTTTAAGTTACTTTTAAGGTATAATTTTAAGGTACTTATAAGTTAAAATAAGCTTTCAAGTAAATAAGACACATACTAACCTAATGTTTATCAACAGGTACGAGAGCGGCGTCCATTCCTTCGTCGTACCAAAGCCACTGCACCCCCTGACGTCACTGACTCCGACATCACCACTCCATCCCTCGAAACAACCACGAACAAGTTCACAAGACGAGGCAACAACAGGTTCAAGTTACGGAAAAATGAAAATGATGTCGAGAAAACGGAAAATAAGACATCTTCAACGGTCGCGCCGCAGCGTAGTGAGAGACCGCGCAACTTCGTACGCCGGCGGCTTGGAGGGGCGAGCTGTGAGTCCGGTTCTTGCATTCTATACAAATGACGCAATTTTCTATTATATACACACAAATAAGGACTCTATTTACTATTTTTTACACTTATTTTTTTACTAAAATAGCTTGTAATGTTTTTCAAATGAAGATCTCATGTAAAGTATACAGTGCATAGGTCTTTGATTCTCATAGAGTATATTGAAAGTTATTTAATTGGCGCTTCAGACTTTTCTTTCGATTTTTTTGTATAAACGACGTGACTAAAGACACGTCCCGCCAATCATTGATACTAGAAGGCTACTTGTTATCGTTTCGAAACATAAACTAGGTATTATGGAGGTGTGGCAAAGTTGTTAAACATGAAATATACCTTCTGAAATATGAAGTTAGAACGAAATAATATATTAGTAATTCATGAAAATAAATACAGTAATTTTAACATTAAACTTATATGTAGGGTTACAAATTAAATTAATTTATTTTGATTGTAATTTGTAATTGATAATTTTGATAATAAAAATGATGTAGATAAAGCACGACGTTCAGTTCCACCATTCATCAAGCAATGTTTGAGAATTAGGCGGAAAAAAAGGAATGGATGACTTAATTCATATCTTCCTCTGCATATCCTGCTATGTGGAATAAAGCGTGGATATGCTTTTTCATTACCTGTAATATACAGCTTTACTAGCTTTATTTTATATCGATTTGATTATGTTCTGAAATAATAAATAATTTGTAATAATCAAAAGAGCTCATTAAACTTGGCAGAGGAGACGAGCTACGCTTATTAATAGATAACTCTGTCACCAATTTTGACATATTTTTTTTTATTTTAAACTCAATTTTCTTATTATATACTGTTATGCTGTTGCTATAATTTTTTATACTACTGAATTGTGTAATTCCACTCTATTTTTTATATTATCAAAATATATATATCACACACTTACAATGTCATATAGTTATTTATTTCAAAACGGAAATACTTGTATACATTATAGCAAAATTAAGGCCAAAATAAAACCTTACTACAAACATACGCTATAGGTCAACACGTACTTAGTACTACATACATATAAACGAAACGAGTACAAATGACCGTGACAGTGTTTACAATATCTTGACGTCCTTATCTTCTTGGCAAATATCATTTGGACTAGTTGGATAAATATATACACGCAAAATAAGCCTATATTTTATTTAAGATAAAGACTATAATAGTATGTAGAGTTTTACAATTGAAATTGTGTAATTGTCACGTTATAATGAATCAGGCATAAGGTCGTCTAGAACATGTTTTATTAATGAAATCGTTTAAACTCGTTCTGGTGTTTGTGTGTCCATCATTTCCTATCGCATGTTTTCTCTTGAATATTGATGGAGGATGTGAGATGTTGCGGCAGGACCGGTGCGACGAGTTATAAAGAAATTAATATTAAATATTTTCTAGTTTTATGTTAATCTGTTTTACGCTTGTTTCGCATAGCAGGGTAGGTTGAGTGAATACTACTATATTCAGTGAAGTAACTCTCTTTTTTGCTTTTCGCCAAAATTCAAGACATTGCGTGTGGAGTGGTGGTGCTCAACACCGCAATATACTTTCTTCAGCTTCTGAATTTCATATATAACAGTGTAGTTAGGTCTTTTCTTTTTAGTTAAATGCACAAGGTACATGGCTATATAACGATATACATGATTCTATATGACTGAGTATATATTAGAAGATTTTTTATTATATTATGAGTTACTTTATTTCCTTTGTTTATAACTTTTTTAAAACTTTGGAAACCGTCCAAGGTTACGTTTTTTAATAAGTATTTTTGTTTCATAAGTGTGGAATGACACTTTAAAAATGTTTAAAATGTTTATAAAGTTATATACTTACGCTTATAACTTAAATCCTCTTAAGCCGGCCAACTATGTTTAGTATTCATTAAGCACATACCGATATTGTAATGCAAGCTTATTGCGCGTTGAAGTCTTTTGTATACAGAATATATCTGTCATAGAATATTTAGAATACATACATATTACGTCCTATGACAATAATTATAATTAGTAATAAAATTATTTCAATTGTGGCCTCAGAGGTACAAGCATGACAGGTTGTGGGTTCGTTTCCCATTTGAATAAATTAAATATTAATTATTTTCGCTCTGGTGTCGAGGCAAAGTTAACATGCAATGCGAAATAATAACTAGATAAAGCGAAAATTAGAGATCAAAATTTAGGTTCCTTCTGTCTACCCTGCTATGTGCGAGATACAGCGAACCTAAAAAAAGTTACGAATACATAAAAAAATTCAGGGGCATGCAAATAAAATTTCGAAATAACTATACAATTAAAATAAAATGTAATATATATGTAGAGCATGACAATTACCTACTATTGTACCATTGAACCAAACGTCCATGGCAAAAAAGCGACAACAACCATTTTTGAAATATTACAAATTTCTAATGCAATAAGCACCTATGTATGTTTGGTATTTATGCATACCACACGTTACCAACGTTCTCACGCGAACGATTAATGTACAGTTGGGCAATTTTGTCTAAAACGCAGCGATTATTTGCTTAATCATGTTTAATAATATCCGTTGATAATCAAAAGCTGCGACATGATCTGCTTTGCTGTTTTGTTTTTAATTCTTTGGCATTGCCGTGGTGCTAAATAAATAATGATATATGTAAAATAATATATGGTACATTATAAATAAAATATAAAAAAATAAAGTGGCGCAGGGGCACAAGCGTGTAACTGTAATGGCGAAAGTTGTAGATTCCATCTCTACTCCAATTTGGCGAAAATTAGGGAGCGGAATGTCTTAGCTCTAGGCTCTCTCTGCCGTTATTCCTTTAGATGCTGCTTTGCTTTCTTGAGTCTTTTCTTGAACATATTATTTTGTCATTTGATTCAAATAAGACTTTTTTTCTTGATTCAAAGTTGGACGGTTTCCAAGAGAGATTTTTTTCCTATGTCAAAATCAAAGCAAGATAACTTCTTATTAACACCTGTCATGGACGACGTCTTTTACTCACTAATATTTGTGTACAAACAATCCAACCATATACGCTAATCAGTTCTGTCAACACGCTTTGAACTCTACCACTGATAAAATAAAGTTAAATTTACGAAATATTTGATAGGTAATAAATTATCGTAATTTTTGCTTTCAAAATTCTTCACGGTGTTGGAATTGCAGAGTCAAGTTCTCAGCAAAACCTTGAAGATTCACTTGTGTAATAAACAAAATAAATTTATCAAGACATCTATCATTTCGTTTAAAAGTAATACTGTCCCTATACATCTAATTCATCTCCAAGTACGATATTTTATAAGAACTTCTCTCTCCATTCGGAAAATGACTATATTAAAAATATTATCATCTCCCCGCTCTGGTAAGATAAGGCGCAGCATTAGATTCTGCTACTCAATATGCAATGTCTTGAATTTGGGTAAAAAGGCTATTATGCGAGAAAATGCGTAAAGAAAACAGAATATAAATTACCATTGCTATTCGCACTGGCTGTAAATAGAAAGAAATTTACATATTAAATTGAAAATTCTTTCGTCTAAGTAAAATTAACCTAACGTAACGTATAATTACTTGTAATTTAACTGCAAATGATTATCTACTTACTAATTGTAATTATGCATTATCTAATTAATCGTTAAAGTTTGTAGTTCTGTGAAAAGTGACTTTGAAGGCTGTATACTTAAATATTTATAATTATGCTAATATTATTAATTAATCCGTGCTGCGTCACTACGCACAACGCAGACTACGCACAATGACTATCTTTTTTGGTCTGGTTACAAAAGAAAGCACAGCGTTGAGCTCCACCACCCAACTCGCAATGTCTCAGAAATTGGGCGTGAGCTGAAGAACAGAACGTCATAACACTAGGTTCCCTTTGTCTATATTTTATGCAAGGTACATCGTAAAGCTAAATAAATATGAATTATTATTCTAATTATACAGAGTAAAAAGATTCAATTACATGGAATTCCATTCTCAGCATAAAACAAATTGACTCTAATACAAAAATGATGACGAAAGTCGTCTAAATCTTGTAATTTTATTTTAAGCGCAATATAACTAAATAGCTCAAATGACGGACAGTAATATTATCTCAATAAGAAATATAGACATACCTGACTAACAGCTTACAAGTTGCCTTAAAAAGCGAGAGAAACCGCGCGCCGCGGCTATGGCTCTATGGTGAGGTGAAAGCAACCGGTCAAGTGTAACGGCTTTCTTGCATTACGCAATCTATCTATTAGATAATCATTAGTGACTAGAATGTTTGTCAAAATGACTTACTTATATGTATAATTTGTAGAATGATCATAGATTCCATTCATTTCTGTTCATAATTATACCATGTATTTGATGTTGTTTGAAATCCTCTGAGAGAATCTAGTATGGGAAACGGAAGTACCTTAATAGAAACAGAGTTCTTTTAGACCAGGTTCCCAAATTCCCTCTGCCTATCGTGCGCTTTAAAATTAGAAATGAGCGTTAAATTTCTGTTTTCTTCCGGTCTTTCTGTTCGACTGTTCGACTGTGCAACCACCTGCACAGTAGGTGATGCCGGTAGATTTTTCATTATCATTGTTTATTGGCAATTCAAAATTGCTTGCAATAAATATATTATTATTTTCATAAACTTTATATACATTAAAGGCCAGTCGTGGCGCAGCGGCACGAAGTGTGACTGTAAAATCGGGTTGTGGGTTCGATCCCCACTCGAGCAGATGAAATATTTACTTAAATTTATATT